>OV651813.1:90018214-90021110 GCA_927349885.1 Psylliodes chrysocephalus
AGTTTCAATAGCATGATTTTAATATAAATGGAATATTTGCTACAACAATAATTTCAATTCATATTTATATTCAGATTAGTACGTGAAAGCTTGTCTTTTTTACTTTCCTATCTGTATACAGATATAAGGAAAGTATAGGAATCATGATTTTTTTCGACCTCGAGTTTTCGACGGATTTTTACGTTTTGAGGTCCCCTGAATCCGTTTTGACTATTTTCGCGATGATGTCTGTGTGTGTGTGTGTCTGTGTGTGTGTCTGTGTGTGTGTGTGTGTGTGTGTGTGTGTGTCTGTATAACGCATAACTCATGAACCGATACACGTAAAAACACCAAATTTCAAACTTAAGCTTTGTTCCAACGTCTAATGAGCTGATTAGATTTTGGGCAGAGTCGGAACATCTGGGGGGGTACTTTATAGGTGGTCATTTTACTATTTTATGGAATATATCTGTTATTTACGTTTGGGGAAGAAAATTCTTCAAATGAAAGTTATTTCTTATTTTATTATCTATAATTTTTGTTATATAAAAAATTTTCCTAAAATGGTCCGTATTCGCGAAATTTGACAAAATGTAAAAAAATATTTTTTTTTATAAAAATTGTTCAAACAAAAGTTGTTTGTAATATAATTCTCTATAATTTTTATCCTATAGATAATTTCTCTAAAATGGACCGTATTCGAGATATTTGAGAAAATGTGTAAATTTCGAAATTTGAAGAAAACTCAAAAATGGATAAAGAAAAAAACATTAAATTTTAAACTTAAGTTTTATTTCGGCCTGACGTGAAATGATTAGATTTTGGACAAAGTCGGAACATCTGGGGGGGTACTTTATGGGAGGCCGTTTTTATATTTTATGGAATATATCTGTTATTTATGTTTGAAGAAAAAAATTGTTCAAATAAAAGTTACTTCTAATATTATTATCTATAATTTTTGCTTTATGTAAAAATTTCCTAAAATGGTCCGTATTCGAAAAATTTGACAAAATGTGCAAAATTCTGATTTTTATGAAAATTGTTGAAATAAAAGTTGTTTGCGGTATCGATCTCTATAATATTTGTTTATACATGATTTTTTTAAAATGGACCGTAATGGAAAAATTGTAGGAAAAGTGCTAAATTTAAATTTTTCAGTATTTTCATTTTCAATGAATATCTATAGAAAAATGTTTCGCGGTAGATGTATGTGGACAATGTATATATTTAGTTTATCCTCTAAACATTAATAGAGATGCTGCAATAGATTGTACAAAATAATCGGAAAAAGCCTGTAATACCTAGATAGGAAAGTCATGTGTTGGACACATCAGATTTTTTATTTTTTGTTTGACGCTACTTTCTTGAATATTGTGAAAAATAATGTGATTTACAGGATCAACGGAACAGATGTTGGATTTCAGTGGAGTCCTTTTTTTAACTGAATTTCATTGTCTAAAAAAGTAGGAGGGTTAAAGGGGTGAGGAACCCCTCTAAAAACCTATAGAATTTAAACAATTTTAAACGCCACTAACCTTATTTTATTCGTCATTGTATACTCACATTCCATGTACATTTCCATAAAAATATTTTAAGTCGTTTTAGAGTAAAAGCAAAAAATTTAATATGTTCACTTTAACACCCTGTAAGTTTTTACTATCCACTTTTTATACAAGCAATTTAGCTTAAATCGACTTATTTTTGACACCAGAAACTGTCGTTAAATTATTGTTTATATTTTTGTTACACCCTGTATAATAGTGCAGATCTCACTCTCTTCTCTAATATTAAATAATTTGGTAAGGAAAACAGGAATATCAATACGAATAGATTCTTAGCAGACTCATTACAATGTGTTTTCACTATATTCTTACATTCTGAAACTAACACTATAAACTAAAGTGAAGATTTCGAGTAGAAAGGGCTTGGGTGTTTTACAGATGCGTCTAAAACAGACGTAACTTAAATTCATCTAATTGAACAATAATTGACAAATCAGTCACACACACATACACACACATACACACACACGGAATTTGAGCCCAAGTCATGTTCCCATCTTGTATATACTGGATCAAAACCTGCTAGACCCCACCATCAGCCCTGCTGTCGTCGCTGCAGGGGACATCAAGTTCAAATATTATTTTTTTGTATGACAGTTCCTTATATCAAAAAACAATTGGACAGTAGAAGAACCGATAATTGGAACAATCTCTTGGGGCTGAGAGAGGCTAAGATACTTCTGGGTGAATATAAACAAAAAAGATCGGAAGCCAACATCTGCCTGAGCAAGAACAGGCTACGTATTGTAACAGGGATCCTTACCGGGCATTCCCGACTAAAAGGACACCTTAGTAAATTGAGAGTAGTAAAGGATAGTTAGTGCAGATTCTGTGAGGAGGAGAACGAAACCTCCATTCACATTCTAACTGAATGTGTAACACTCCAGAATCCAAGGGCCCTATACCTAGGAGGATATCAAATAGAAGAGGGAGATTTACCTAACTTGAAGCCACTCCAAATCCTACACTTTCTTGAGAAGATAGGATTGGAAGGGTCGTTATAGGCATTGAGACATTTCCTTGGTGCATTAGCGACAGAAGATCTTTTAGTGTATTAACACCCCATTCCCTACATAACATGACAGTTCCTTCTAAAAAGGCTTTGAAGGATAAGGCGATTTTAAATCAGATACTATGTCTTGAATATGATTGACTACACTGATATAAATCAAAAACAATTACGTCATATTGAATATTGTCTTGAAATAGTCAAGTTTAACATGACTACAGTAAAAACGTGGTCATCACAGATATGAAATGTCAAATGAAATGACAAATGTAAAACTCTTACTTTTTAATTATTAAATCATTGTTTGGTTGTGTTATTTGTAAAATAGAAAGAAAGATTTACGAAA
>OV651813.1:90021610-90246233 GCA_927349885.1 Psylliodes chrysocephalus
TTACACCTTTTGAGCGTGGTGACCGATAAGAAAACAATTTTTTTTTGTTACTATTGTTTAAAATATTTTTATTATCTTACAATACATGTAGGTTATTCAGGAATTTTTATCATTGAAACTATAGGTTTATGATAACTGAAATAAGAAACATAAGTTTGAGACTTGATATCCTCTAAATATCTGGAAAATACCGCGTCAATGGTGGTCCCATATTTTGTTGTGGATTCTTGTGGATCATTATTCATTTTCAAATTCAATTTTTTCGAAATTGTGTCTAAAAGAGGTAGAATCAGTTATGAGCAGTTAGCAGCTAGTCTACACGCATTCGTCTAGTCGCACGCACACAAACACCGTACCAAAGTCTGCTGAACTGAAACGACATTTGACGATGCACGGCTTTCAACGCCACACCGCTGTGCCGGTCGGAGTGGGGGGTGTTAAGTTTATTTTCGTTACGGAATTTCTTTTTCGATTTTTTCGATTTTTCGAGGTTGTTAGGTTTATTTTCCTTACGGAATATCTAGATTCGGTCGCCGCGCTCAAAGCCCGCGATAAAAGCTATGCAATAGCTTAATAATTAATAACTAAGATTTAAAATAAACTCGGAAATAAAAACTAAACCGAAACCGGTTTTAAGAAAGTGACAAGAAATAAAAGTAGAAATTTAATTTTATTAATGCCCTATGCCCATGCAGGTATTCATATTAAATTATGGGAAAATACATACTAACTAATTTATATAATAAAATAAATAATGAACACTATTTTTCATTCATATTTCGGGTAAAATACCAAAATAATTGCAAAGAAAAGCTGAGGTTAAACTTACTAATATAATAAACGCTGTATTTCGAGTAGAGCATGTACCTAGTATCTGGAAAGTCTCTGAAATTATAATGATACTCAAACCTGGAAAACCATCAAATGAAGTAAAGTCCTATAGACTTATATCCCTGTTTTAAGTGCTTTCTAAACTTTTCAAAAAACTTTTACTAAAAATATTGAAACCACTGATAAACAGTAAAAATATAATACCTGACCACCAATTTGGATTTATGAACAAGTTGACCTACGAGTATATACCTATTGGCCAAATATGATTAGAGGGCCTTGAATATAAATTAAATAAACTTCTACCTGGGCAATATTGTGACATATTAAAACCTTACTTGACTGATAAAATCTTCCGAGTAAAACAAGAAGAAAAATATTCCAAGCATAAAGAAAATAAAGCAGTGGTAACTCAAGGAAGTGTTCTGGGGCCAGTTATTTACCTGTTGTTTACCTCCGACATACCACAAACGCAAAATGTGAAAGTAGCCACATTTGGCACACAGCCATACTTGCCATCGGTAAAAACCATAGAAGAATCGGTCAGAAAACTTCAACATGCAACTATAAAATCTATGAGTGGACAAAAAGATGGCGCATCAAGCTCAGGTAAATTTCACTAATAAAATATCAGTAGAATACTTACCAGTGACATTAAATGAGGAGCTAACTTTCAAACACGAGCTACTCCACATTTTTTGAAATCGAGGTTTTGCGCGCGTTGGCAAGTTTCATGTTAATATTATTTAATTGTAAAATCAAAAACGTTCATTTACGAACGAGTCCCATGGTTTTAGCCTTCAAATATTGAGGTTTTGTCCACTGCTCAATTTCAATAAAAGACGAACATGTCCAAAGCAGCCAATGAGCGTTGAATATTGTAATCACGTGACTTCTGTCTTCACCTCTCATATTATTTGGCAGTTTTAGTATCATAAATTATAGATGTGTGACATTTTTTAATAATATTAATTATTAAGAATTAATGAGAAATTAATATTGAAAAACTTTTACGACTTGAAGTCAAACTTTCTGTTAGACAATACATTGGTTCCCTGCCTGCTTATGAGAGCCACTATTCTAGAAACAAATTTAAGAGAGTGTACCTTAGATGTGATCTGAATATCAAGAAACTTCATAAAGCATACAATTCCATGACTGAAAAGGATTTGCGTGTATATCTTGGAATGTTTCGACGTGCCTTCAACAAGGACTTTAATATTGGATTTAAGAGTTCAGCAACTGACGTGTGTAGTTACTGTGAAACCTCATAAAAAATGCTATTGGTAAAGCCAAAGTTAACTTGTTAATACAACTCAGAATTCATAAAAAAAGAGCTCAAGCTTTTTATGAACTCATGAAAGAAGAACATTAAGACAATATCTACTGCTTTGACATGCAACAAGTGCAGCAGTTACCTAAAACTCCTATTCAAGAAGCATTTATGTTTGGCAACTTTCATTCTATAATCTATATATTACAGATGTAAAAAATGCTAACCCAATTTTCTACACTTGAACTCAAGAGCAGACTGAGAGAGAGTCAACTGAAGTTTTCTTCAGTTCTGCTAAAGTTCTTGGAAATATGTGATTTTAAATGGAAAAAAGTATTAAAGTTCTTCTGTGATGGATGCGGGAGGACAAAACAAAAACAACATTGTTATCCACACATTAATGTACCTTTCAATCGACCAAGGTCCTATCAACATTTCCTGTTTCGAGGCCATAGTATTCTCCCTGCCGACCGTGTTTTTGGAAGGTTAGAGAAACTTCTTCTGAAGAAATCTACTATGGTAACAAAAGAGAGTATTATGAGCTATTCAAAGAAGTTGGGGAGTCGTAAAGCAGTTGGGAACAGATTGGACACTGAAAGACACCAAAAGTATCTCTACACATCTAAAGAACATAGAGAATATAAGCAATAAAAAAAGAATTTACTTAAAAAGATCACAACAAAGTCTGGAAAAACTAATATTACAGTCGAAGCAAATGAAAATTTCAGACTCGAGCATGAATATGAAAAATACATTTCACTTCTGAAGCAGAGATCGTCAGTGGGGATCTGATTCTTTTGTATTGGAAGACAAGCAGTTGGGTCACATGATTTCGGATGCAAAGAAAAAAGATATAAATGATTTACTTACAGCTTTAGTATGGCGAATTGAGAGAAATAGATAACCTAAACTTCTACAAAGACATTATTGATGAAAATTTGACTAATGTTAATAATAATAATGATGATGATGTTAATGAAAGATGTGATCGCTTAGAAGATGATTGTTGTGGGGGTGCATATACCTGACAAGATTGAAAAATTCAGCACAGAAAATTATTTGGATTTCAATTTTAAAATGAAAAAATATCTGTTTTTTTACCTAAGTAATATTATTCTGTTTCAAATTTAAGTACATATATGTAAAAAATAAAACTTGAACATTACTCAATAAAACAAATTGTGTTTTATTGCTTCCGATCAAAAACGAATTTGTCCTGGGACGTTTCATTCAAACGCGAACTTGTCCAAATTGTTCAGTCAAACGCGGACTTGTCATAATAAAAAATTAAGTTAAACAAAAAATACAATAAAAATGTTTTCAATGGTTGTTAAAAATAATATCTATGACATCTAAATTAATGAAATATAGTATATTACATTACGAGTGTGGAAAGTGAACATTTTTCACACGAGTGGGAAATATTGTCACACGAGGCTACAAGCCGAGTGCGACTATCACACGAGTGTGGAAAATCACTTTTCACACAAGTGATGTACAATATTTTTCCTACGACCACAAAATAATTTCATCAAAAAATGTAAAAACCAGGTTATTAGCATAATAATTAAATGTATTTAAAAAAATAATCAACAATAATCGTATTTGTTCAATTTTCATATTTTTTAAACAAAAAAAAAAACAAAAAAATTCTGGCCCCGCCAGGATTGAACGCGGTCGCTCGCCAGGTCTCAAATGGCAAAGTTAATAAGTTTGACACTCTAACCATCTGAGCTAATAGGCCTTAAGTCAATTGAATGAACTAATCGGTTATGTGTTTAACCAGAATACAAAGCAAACATATCTTGGTTATTTTAAAATTATTTTAATAATAATTGTTAAAGATAAATATCTAGGATTTAATTTATAACAATTTCAATAATTTAACAATCATATCTATTTTAGTACTAATATGGACATTATATAGATCAAAATATAAATGTGTTTGACATTTTGTGACAGCTGCTACGGAAAGTACATATTCGTACACGGGTGAAAAGTAAATTCTTATTCATACGCGTGTGATATAGGGGATTTTCCATAGGACTATATAGTGTGATATGTATTACTTTTCTAAGTGGTCGTAGGAAAAAGCAATTTTCTCTTAGTAGGATCAGAATCAATTATTTGTGTTACCTGGAAAATCCTTTTAAGGTGATTAGTTCGCGTTTGAAAGTTATTCCTCAAATAATACTAGAATACCATATTCTAATTTGGCGAAATACTTAGGCATGAACCTAAGTATTAAATTAAAGTGGAAAGAACACATAAAGAAAAAACGGGAAGATTTAGGTATTAAATATAAAAATTATACTGGTTGATGAATAGAAAATCAAAACTTTCCATCGAAAATAAACTTTTAATATATAAACAATTACGTAGGTACTGAAGCCCAATATGGACTTACGGCATACACCTCTGGGGGTGTGCCAGTAAAACTAATATAAATATAATTCGTTTCCAGAACAAAATATAGTAAACACCCTTTGGGTGTGTTAAGAACTCAGACTACACAGAGATCTGAGAATGCCTATAGTCAAAGAAGAGAGAAAATCCATCGCAAAAAACATGAAAAAAGACTGCATAATCACGTCAATATTGAAGTTCTACAGTTCCTGGACAACCGATACCTAATGAGAACGCTCAGAAGAACCAAACCATTTGAATTAGTGATGTGAAAATGTATTAAAGCAGAGCATAGTGCGCGTGTGCAGTGTATAGTTATCAGAACAGAAAGAAGATACCATTGGGTGAACTTTAAGCTCTTAAGTTTACTTAAGTTTATAATAAGGACAAATATATATATTTCCTGTATTTTATGATTAAAATTTTCTTACTTGTTTACCACTTATTTAAATTTAAATTTTTACATTTCTGTTACGTTTTAAAACACATAGTTTAAACTTGAATCCAGTGGTGACATTCTGCTGCAGATTATATTGATTGTAATTTTTGAATACCTACCTACATATGTTAACTTTTCTATCCTGAATCCAAGAGAACACTATAGAAACACAATGCTATTGAATAGAGAGAAATATAATAATACGTCGCTGGGGAGGGGACTACAATATTCTATACTAAGTAAATTAGTTTATGTTATTTTGTATTATCCAAAAACATATTAATTTTATTTGTATTGCAGGCCTAAGGGTGTCCGAAACTAATCGCATACATTAAATTATATCTGGTACAGATTTTGTGTTTTTAATATTATTGTCATGAAATTCCTAATCCGACCCTGTGCCCTGTGTACGCTCGACCTTCAGATGGAAACCGACTGTGCTCGAGGCGACTAGAAACAGCTGGAACGGCGGAGGGTGTCATTTAGTCATAGAAATGGAAAGTTCGAGACGACCGTCTGGAGACTTCTAGTAGGAGTTGGACTTAATATAAATAGCCGACTCGTCGGCGGACAGTTAGTTGATTATAGACAGATTAGACTTTCGTCACATTATTCTTTTTGAATAGTATTTTTTATTTTTCTATTTAAAATCTTAGTATTGGACTGGTGTATAATTATCAGGCGTTTTTGTAGGTGGCCGTTTTTTCAGAAACAATTGCTGTATTGTTTACTTTTGCTTTGTCAAAATATTATTTAATTTCGCTTTACCACTTCGAAAAAGGATGGAAAGCAGCGCAGTCATTTCGTGATCTCAACGAACTTTTTGATGAAGGAGCAATAAGTGAAAGTGTATGCAGGGAATGGTTTGCTCGTTTCAAATCTGGCGACACTAGCTTGGAAGATAAGCCAGGAAGAGGTCGACCATCAGGTTTCGATAACCAGGCACTTTTGGAAGCCGTAGAAAGGGACGAAAGTTTGACAACTCGAATGCTGGCAGAAGACTTTAATGTGGACCACTCAACCATCGTTCGTCGTCCGAGAATGGTATGGAAAGTGGCTGGTTGGATCCCTCACGAGCTGTCTGAAAACAATAAAGCCGAAAGTCTCCGAATTTTTACTGATTTGCTGCAACGTAACGAATAAGCTCCGTTTTTGAAGAATTTTGTCAGTGGAGATGAGTCATGGCTTCTTTTTAAAAAGGTCAAAAGAAAGAAGGTCTGCGTTTCGCCAGGTGTTGCACCAAAACGAGTAACGCAAAACGTATACTGTAAAAAGACAATGTGGTGTCTTTGGTGGGACAGAAGCGGAATTATCCATTGGGAAATCATTTCAAATGGGATTTGTTATTCGTGGAATGACGACGATGAGAGTCACGAATGGCGGATTCCAGACAAAAACGGCAAGCGGCAATTCAACGTCAACGGTGATGTCTATATGGCGCAACTTGATCGCCTTCACGCTGCAATCGACACGAAAAGACCGCGCAAAAAAACCATATCTTCTTCCTTCACGACAATGTGCGTCCACATGTTGAGCACCGTGTTGTCGAAAGCATCGACAATAAGGGTTGGGAACAGCTTCCGCATCCGCCATATTCTCCTACAGAAGCGCCAACGGACTACCATGTCAATCGATCGCTGAAATATTGGCTGGTACAGAAAGTTTTCGAAGATTTGGATAGCTTGGTGGCCGATGTCAAAGCATGGATTGTCTCCAAGAACTGTGACTTTTTTGTCCGTGGAATCGACCGCCTTTCAAGCAAATAGAAATCAGTTATTGAAGTTGATGGTGACTATGCTCCGGAATAATGATTTAACGATAATATTAAAAAAAAATTATGTTTTTTTTTAATATACCTAAATAAAATTTTGCTTTCATATAAATAAAGTTTTTTATAAAACGCCTGATAATTGTGCACCGCCCCTAATTAAGTGCTTTAATTTTTTTTTCTGTCTCAGTAAGAACTATTTTACTGTTAATAAATATACCTAGGTATATTTTTAATTTAGTGATTGTATTTCTTCTTCGAGCAAGCATTAATAATAATTAAAATAAATAATACTCGGCATGCTGTGTTTTGAGTTAAACGGGCGACCTTGTTCAAACCTTGGAGGAGTTAGAGCTACTCAGAGAAGCAATGATGGCATCGTCAAAAAAGAGTTTAATATTGACTTTTTCATAAGTTTTTACATTTTCTAGGACATTCTATTTTTCCTAATACCCTGCTATAGGAATTATCCTCCTTTTCAGGGTAATTTGCCCTTATTACAATAGTGTTGGCGCGTGGAATATGTGTGGCAGGTTGTGTTCCCTAAATAATATTGCGAATTTTGCTATTTTCAACCTCATATATGGATAAGTCCATTGTATAAGGTGGGAAATATGATTTAGGGAAACTACGACTCTGTACAATAATATGATATGGCGGATCCTGGAGTTAATTGGTAAGCGGGAGGTCTTGGGAGAGAGTAGCCTTAAGTAAGGTTGTGGGAGTTTTCTATTTGGTTTTAGAAATAATAGGAGGGGTTTGTAAAGGGTTTTGGGAGTGTGTATTTGATCCTTTCAGAGTTAGTGAGATGTATTGTTTCCTGAGGGTTTGGAAAGATGAGAATGGGGGTGCTCGAAAACTTTTCTGCTGGGAGAGCGAAAGAGAAGATATTGACATCATCGGAGTATATGACTCTCGAGTGTGGTGAATTTGTGGGCAAGATTGTTTAGGAAGTACGCCGTAACGTGCTGCTCTGTACTCGGCAACGGGGCGGATAAAAGAATTGTAAGCGTGAATTAAAGTGTTTGGGTTGCATAGCCAAAATCGTCAACACAAAGCTCCAAGGAGACTGGCTTGCTTTCGCATCTTATCGAGAGAGGATTGGACATCAGAGGACCAATTGAGTGTACGAGAGAATCGTACTCCCAAATAGTCAACTGTTGAGCGAGTCTGACTTCCAGGAGATTTACATTGACGTATGGGGAGATCTGAGTGGCGCTTTCTGAGTTCGGATGTTTAAAGATTATAAATTGTGTTTTTTGTGGAATAAGTGAGACTCTCCATCTACTACACCAGTGAGAATACTGGTTTTACAGATTTTGTTTTCTAGTACTTAGTTGGTCAGAATTTTTGTCTGTAGAGAGCAGAGAAGTACCGTCGGCGTAGAGATTAATTGGAGGTAAGATGTCGTGGGTATATATAAGGTATATGAGAGGGGTCACGACGGAGCCCTGTGGTATCTCAGTAAGGGTGACCCGTTAAATGCGCCCGACAAAAATGTCCCTTCAAATGCGCTTCCCGACATAGTCGCCCACGACAAATGCGTCCCCCGACATATGCGCCCGACAAAATTAATTTAATTTTAAATGGTTAAAACAGAGGTTTTTAATTTTATGTTAACCTTATATACAGGGTGTTCCATTAGTGTGTAATTGCCCGACATTTCAATTTGTGTTATAGACATGCAAACAAGTTTTAGATAAAAGTTTTAACGATTTAAAAAAAGCATATTTTAAAAATATTTTTGGATATACAGGGTGTTACATTTTTGCCTAGCATATAAAAATGTAATTGTTAATTGTAATACCCTGTATTTTATTTCAGTTTTGCATTGGTCACGTAATAATCACTAGCACTAGCACTAGAATATTTAAAAAATATATTACAGGGTTGCCAAGCAATTAATTTTTGTTTGTGAAATTTAGAGAATCATGCAGAGTAGTGCTTGTGAAAAAATTTAGAATATCGTAATCTCGCCTTAAAACACACCCTGTATACATCATAGTAAATGAATGAAAATTAAAAAATTGTTTAATGTTGTGAAAACAACCAAATCTTTTATCTGTAACTATCTGCAGGGTATTTGGTTTAAAAAAGTATAAGTTCGGTTCACCATTCATTTACGGACCACCCTGTATATTTAGGAACAATTATAAAATATAGTCGAAAAACTTTTTACTTCTAAAAGGTAAGTATTGTAATCGTGAAAAAGTCACCTCACAAGATTATCTCAGATTTTTACGTTTTACGATCCCTAGATTACGAAAAACATGTTTTCCCATTCCGTCGGTCTGTCTGTCTGTCCGTTGGCGCGATAGCTCAAAAACGTCTTTATAGAAAAATTTTGCATGGAGATAAGGTTTCTTTCTGGCTCGAAAACAGTTATACTTCCGGTCACTTATATATAGGGTGAGCTATTTTTAAAATAAAAATTATTTTTAAAAGTCGGCAGATTTCGACTAAAATTGGTATCTGAGAATTTTAGAAGCCAAAGATTACAGAACCTAAATATTTTTTGAAATTCAAAATGGCCCTGAAAGGAATCGTATTTATTCAAAAAAGGGCCCCCTTGAATGAAAATAAATAAAAATTGTCCTTTTGGTTTGTGTACTTGGACCATTTTAAAAGCAGCCATCATTATAGTTCAATACCGTTGATCGTGGCGAAGAATACCGAGTGGACACGAAGTAAGAATTCGGGTGGGATCAAGAGGAAGATCGATGGAGAAGGAAATGTGAAATGGGGTTTTTGTTTTGATGGTTTTAATTTTAAATTATTAAAATTTAAGTGCTTAGGAGTTCCCTGTTCTTACAAATTCTATATCGAGGGAAGTTCTGGGTAATAGTAATTTACGTTACAAGACCGGAAAGTAGTGTTTTGCAGGTCGAGATAAGCATATTCCAGGGCGAGCTGTAGGCAAGACCTGGAAGCATGGAGAGATTTTGTATTAATTCTAAAATAATATGTAAAATAATGGGTCTTACAAGGCGTTGCCTACTTTGACCGTGACTATTTTGTCAGTGAGGTAAGAGAGAATGAGTTTGGAGATACTGGGTGGAGGAGAAGAGACCTGTGTTTATGAGCTTTTTAACTAGTCCAGCATGTCATAAATGGTCAGAGGCTTTTTGAATATCTAGAACAGAGTGCTCCGCGAAGAAAATAATAGTCATAATAAAAACAAAAGTTAAGCATTACTATGAGGAAGTTCGCCACAAAAGGGAGGAGGACCTGGTTTGAGGACCTTTTTTTTAGATTTCACTAAGAAAGGAAGGATATGGGGATCTTTTTTTAGAAATGTGTTTAGGGGCTCCGTTAAATATTTCGCTCTTCAAAAAGGTTCCGTCGCCAGAACAGTTTGAGAAACACTGATCTAGAAGAACTGCTGATGAAATTTGTTGGAGTTTACTGCAGTGACCGAAGTAGTGTGGAGAGAGGAGATTGCGTCCTGTGTGGAGTGATAAGGTCTGGAACCATGTTTTTTTGTTTTTTTTTGAGAATTGGCATCTAAACGTAGTTTTTGTTGCCACAGACTTTTGTAAACCGAATAATTTTTGTTTATTTATTTATATTTTAATATTTTCTTTAACTAAAAATTCAATAATTAAGTTATATATTTTCTCATTAAATGAACTTAATAAAATAGAAATACTTGATGGAAAAAGGATTATCAGGGAAGAAAGTTTTTTAAGAAAATCTGAACGATGAGAATTATGGTGGCTGCAAGAAAAAATGAGATGGTTGATATCAGCAAAAGAAGAATTGTCGCATTGACAGAAAGGTGATATATTAATACCAATTCTGGAAAGGTGAGACGGAAAACCCCCATGATTTAGTTTCATCCTTGTTAAAGTGGTACAATAATACCTAGACATTTTAAAATTTGTAATGTGGGGAATAGATTTTGGAAGAACAGGGTGAATAAATGTATATGGGTTATTTGAATGAGAAACAAAGTGTTCCCAAAGTTTCTCCCAGCTTGATCTAATATTTCGTTTCATTACAATCATTGCATGAATAATATCCTGCGGAGAATGAATATTACTAATAGTTAGAAGAAGTATGGATTCTTTAGTAGCTAAATCGACTTTTTCATTTCCAACTATCCCTTTATGACTTTTAACCCAGATAAAAACGATCTTGATTTTAGAATTATGAAGAGTAAGGAGAGACTGAATAATTTCTCTTATAATAGGATTTTTGTTAATATTACAGGAATAGTTAGAAATTGAAAGTAAAACAGATTTCGAGTCTGAAAGAATAACCGATTTGCTTTCTCCATAGCTTTATCCCGCTGTATAAACAGATGAATAATTTGGTAAATGAAATTGGGAAATAAAGTTTTCATTTTCCACATAAAAAGCGCATCCTGTACCTTGTTTTCCTTTAGACCCATCGCAAAAAATAGTATTAACTGTATCTAGCGTTCCCAATACCGATTTTATGATTATGTTATTAATTTTAGGGGAAGAAGTAAACTCAGGGAATAAGATTGTTGGCATGAACAATAAGGAGAAAAAATTAAACTGGTATATAGGAAGAATATCGTAAGACTCAATTTTATTTAAAAACTGGTTTAAAGATCCAAAGGTGGACTATTTTTAAATTTCCAATATTTGTTGGTTAGGTTTTAAATATTCAGGATAAAGGAAGAATTCAGAATTTTTTCCAAAAACATTTTAAATGTAACTAACTTTTTGCATGCTAGAAAATGACTTCGTAAGTGAAGAGGAGGCTCTTGTGCTTCCGCAAGAACCGCTGGAGTAGGGGAAGATTTAAAAGCACCGAGACATTTTGACTGCTTTAACTTGCATACAATCTAATAACTTAAGGCTTGAGTTCACAGCTGATCCATATAATATGCACCCATAGTCGATGCTTGATCGGATGTAAGATCTATAAAACATTAACGATGTTGTTGTGTCTGCACCCTATTTAAATTTTGTGACACATTTAAGAATATTAATGCCTCTTTCACATTTGGATAAAGTATAATCAATATGTTTTTTCCATGTAAGCTTATTGTCTAAGACAATTCCTAAGTATTTGAAGGAACTTACTATTGGAAGAGATATTGAATTAAACTTAATGACTTCTCCTGTTATCAGCCTGTGACGGGTATAAACCATCACAGCTGATTTATTTGCAGCCAAAGAGAAACCATGATCAAATAACCAGCTTGTAAGGCAATATATGACATATTTAAGATCTACAACACAATCGTGATAAGACTTACGGGCTGTATAAATACATACATCATCCGCGTACTGAATACACTTAATCGGTTGATCAAAGATCTCATGCAAGCTTGCCGTGTAAATATTGAAAAGAAAGGGACTCAGAACGGATCCTTGAGGAATACCCTGGTTGACAATTCTAGGGCCATGCAGAAGGTTATAGTGATCTCTGATATATACTTTTCTGTTTCTAAATAACTCAATAATATTGGCAGAGGCGTTTGTATCAAAACCGTAATAGGAGAGTTTTGTTTGTAAGATGTTCAAATCAACTGCGTCATATGCCCCTTTAAGATCTAAAAAAATACATGCTGTGTATTCATTTTTTGAGAATGAATACTGAATATCATTAACTAACTGAGTACAGGCGTCTAAAGTACCTTTAGACTTACGAAATCCGTACTGGGAACTAGGTAACAGAGAGTTATGTTCAAAATACCATTCTAAACGACGTTTAATAATTCTCTCAAAAGTTTTAGCGAAACACGATCACAGAGAAATTGGACGGTAGGACGATGGATCGCTAGGGTTTCTCATTGGTTTAATAATAAATATAATTACCACTTCTTTAAAAGATTCAGGAAGAAGTCCTTGTAACCACCATTGATTATAAATTTCAACTAATTGTAAGACACTTTTTGAATTGTCTGGTAAATTTCTAATCAAAGAATAAGAAAAGCTATCTTTTCCAGGAGCTGTGTTACAAGTGGTTTTAATTGCTAATTCTAATTCAGTTAAAGTTATTTTTGAATAAAGATTATTTTTATTTCCCAATTCCCTATTATTTACCAGCTGAGGAATAAAACTTGGATCAACAAATGGAGGAGCAATATGGTCAAATAATTTTTCTATTAGATCTGGAGCCAGAACAGTTTTTTATTATATTTATTTTTGTTTGAAATACTTTTAATATATCTCCATACTGAAGATATTGGAGTATTTTTGTTTAAACTACTAACAAATTTTTTCCAGCTGTTCTGTGCTTTTTGTTTGAATATCAGCTTAATTTTGACCTGCAGATTTTTATAAGAAATAAAATTGTCAAAATTCGATGTGTGACTATAGTTGTATAAAGCTATCTTTCTCCTCTCAACTACATCGGAACACTCAGAGTCCCACCATGCTGGAAGGAACCTTGAAGGAGTAAAAGGATTGTTTCTGGGCATAGATAAATCTGCAGCTGCCGTGACAGCTTCAATGAAATTTGGGAATGAAGTGGATTCAGATGATGAAGAAGTAAAAATATTGTCCAAATATGATTTGAAGGAAACCCAGTTAGCCTTTTTTTCGTTCCAAATATTTGAAGGAAACACCTTCTGTTTATCGAAATTATTTGTAATAGTTATTAAGATAGGAATATGATCAGAATCCATAGTATCAGAAATTGTTTTCCATTCACATTTAGGTGCTAATATTGGCGAAGATATAGCAAGGTCTAAAGCAGAAGGAGGAGTGTTCGGGGCAGAAATTCGTGTGGGAGAGCCATCATTTAAAACAATTAAATTTAGGTTATTTAGAGCTTCAACTAGACCTAAACCACTTCGATCATTACTAATACTACCCCATAAGGAATGGTGACAATTAAAATCTCCACAGATTAATACCGGTGAGTTGAATTGAGAGAAGAGGTTTTCCCAGTCAGTAGTTGAAATGTTGTTATTTTTCGAATCATTGTATAGCGATATTATGGAAATTTTAGATTTTTCCAGTTGAACAGCACATGCTTCAATTTTATTGTTATAATTTTGATTAATTTGTAATTGCTTGAAGGTTATTTTATTGGAAATAATATAGCTACGCCACCATACCCATCTGCTCGATTTTTTGAAATTAATGAATATCCGTTAATAGAATTGTTTTGGCCATTTTTAAACCAAGTCTCAGATATTATGATAATATCTACATCTTTTGTTTTAATTAATTTAAGAAGATTAGGTTTATTTTTATTTAAAGATCTTGAATTCCATTGTATAATTAAGTGTATTTTCGTTAGAAAGATGATTCACTGTCGCTATTAATTTCCATTAGTTCTATTTCATTTTCAAAATTAAGTAAATTTAAAATAAATGCTCTAATATCAGAATTAAGGTTAGAAATTATATTTTGATTATCATTAATTTTGGATGAAGAAGGATATGATAAAAATACATTATTTACAAATTTGGAAATACCGTCAATGAGCGATTCTTTGTATTTTATGAAATCTTCCCTATGCGGATTAGGAATTATAGGTTGACTTTTTTGATTTTTTCTTTCCCGGTAACGGGGTAAACTGGGTAAAGGAGAACGCGGAGGAGATGCTGCTTTTCGTTTTTTTTTGGGTTGTATTATTAGATTTTGGTTTTCTAATAGAAGAGTTGGTAGATGGGAAATTGGGAAACGAAGAAGATGGTAAAGGAGGAAAATTTTTTAAATCATTCAATACGTCAAATCTATTATTAGTAACTACTTTTGAATAAAAGGGATTATTGACTAAAGCTTCAGCATCTTTAAATGATATGTTGTTATTTGCCATTTTTTTTTAATTTTTCTCTGTTACATGTAGTAAGGACAATCTTTGGACATGGAGGAATGACTATTGACTTTGCAATATAAGCAGAAAATATTATTTGCATTACAGGTGATATTATCCTCATGAACCGATGTACAAATTTTGCATCTAGCTTCTTTAGCCTTGCATAATTTGGATGTATGGTCGTATCTCAAACAACGCATACATTGGATTACTGGATGAAACATGGTTACTGACTCTAACTGAACGTTGTTTTTAACGGTGCTTGTTAAATCTGGAGCAACTTCAGATGGGGTACACGTTGAACGACTTCAGCAAATTCACATTAATATTTTTCCCTCATGTGTTTTAAGTGAGAGAACTGAAAGTAGCAAGCCGAGTCTAGACCGAGAATTTATTTTTATGATACCTACCTGAAAAATATAGTGGCCCTGTACAGTTTATGTTTATAAAATAACAATAACCGCATATTCGAATAAATAAATAAAATCACATAGTTATTCTTGTTTGCAAATATTAGCTATGTAATGTTGACGTAAACGATAATTAAAAAATTGTAGCGATAAATGAAAACATCTACAAGGAAGGTTAATTTGTTATCATTGTTTTAAATAATATGATTCGTTCGTTTTTCATACATAAAGATATTAAATACATTTCGTCGACATTGAATGGAATTTACATTTTTAAGTGATTTTAATAATAACTGTATTGTCAGATACGTCAGTGACATTGTTTTGGGGTTATTGTTAGAAGTATTAATGTCACTTTTAGCAACCTGCTGATATCAATTTGATCTTGGAATACCAGTATTGTTAAAGAGGCTATACCTTATTTCATTGTAATTATGTTTCGGGAGTATAGATTGGTCAGTGCTTAGATCGTGGATATCTAAACTATGGGCCATGGGAGTCAATTACACCAGGGTTCTAACACATATAATCAGAATCTGAAGAAATAAGGAAATCGCACATAAAAAGTGTATTCAGGGTTGGCCAAAATAGGCGTACCACTAGATTTCGGGCTTTATTGAATAAATAAAAAATGCTCAGACAGTCGATTTTATTTTTTAGATGCGCATTTTTTTATATACTTAAATATGACATCATCACCATTCGAGATATGACGTCATTACCAGGTTTGTTAATAGACAACACTCCCTTTTTTTTGCATATATACGCCAAATTTCGTGATATATTACATACTAATATTTCCGAGATAAAAAATATTTTTAATATTCATAAAATGATATTTCTACGACTCCTTAGGAAAATACATCTTTCCGATACAGAATACTTTTAGCGAAAACTTGATTTCAGTCACTAATGAGAAAAGCCAATATTGTTTACTTTAATCTCTAGTGATTAAAGTAAGTTTTCCTACGACCACTTAGAAAAGTGACACATATCACACTATATAGTCCTATGGAAAATGCCCTATATCACACGCGTATGAATAAGAATTTATTTTCCACCCGTGTACGAATATTCTACTTTCCGCAGCAGCTGTTACAAAATGTCAAATGCATCATTTCTATTTTGATCTTTGTAATGTCCATATTAATACTAAAATCGATATGATTGTTAAATTATTGAAATTGTTGTAAATTAGATCCTAGATATTTATCTTCAACAATTATTATTAAAATAATTTTAAAATAACTAAGATATGTTTGCTCTTTATTCTGGTTAAACACATAACCGATTAGATAATTAAATTGACGCATGGCCTATTAGCTTAGATGGTTAGAGCGTCAAACTTATCAACTTTGCCATTTGAGACCTGGCGAGCGATCGCGTTCAAATCCTGGCGGAGCCAGACTTCTTTTTGTTTTCCTTTTTTTTTGTTTTTTAATTTTTTTTTGCTTAGAAAATATGAAAATTGAATAAATACGATTATTGTTGATTATTTTTTTAAATACATTTTAATTATTATAATAATAACCTGGTTTTACATTTTTTGATGAAATTATTTTGTGGTCGTAGGAAAAATATTGTACATCACTTGTGTGAACAGTGATTTTCCACACTCGTGTGATAGTCGCATTCGGCTTGTGCCTCCTGCGACAATATTTCCCACTCGTGTGAAAAATGTCACTTTCCACACTCGTAATGTAATATACTATTTTTGCATATTTTCACACATCCGATTCTTTCGTACCTGCAATATTCTGGCGGCTGGATAATTAATAATTAAAGAAAAGGATGCTTATTAAAATGTATATGCGTTTACTTCATTTTAATTGAATTAAAAACAATAAAATCATAAAAAAAGTATAAAATGTAAAACAATCCACATCTAGTTGTCTAGTGTCAGTTGTTTATTTAAAGTTTTAACGTTCATTATTCAGAAGCGTCTGTGTCAATTTTTAAATATTAAAGGATTAATGTTTTTATTCGAATGTCAAAAAACGTCGTTTTTCGGACAGAAAACATAGTCGAAAAGTAGAACTTTTGTATATACTTTATGGGCAATGGCCTATAAACTTAAGTGTATAAAGTGTTGTATACCGATTAGAAATCTTAAATCTGAGGTAGGTTCTTTCATATAGCATTTTTAATTTTTTTGGAATCAAATTCAAAAACGCCAAATTTCTGGTGGCGTGCCCGTAATGAATTCTTCGTCACTCCTCATTTTTTTAATTTGTTTTTAAAATCAATTTTTAATAAACTAGGTAATTAAATTAATTTGACATGAGTACAGTAACACGACAGAAATTGTTCAATTGTTCTCATAGCCAACTCCGTTAAGGAAAAATTATTGGAAATAATGTCATTTCAGATTTAATTTTCTATATATTTTTTAATATCTAAGCACATTCGAATAAAAAACAATGCATGAAACTTGGACGAAAAGTGTTTTTTTTCTGACTCCTACGATTTGCCAGGCTTGACTACGTCTCGCATGGCAAGGTTCTCGTACCTAGTCGCATATCTTATAATGGTACCGGATGTTTTTTTCAAATAACTTGACAACCAGGTGACAGATCGCCATGTTTGTTAATGTTTTGGAAACGCCGGTCCCGTATAATTTTAAAACCAAAATGATAACAAGGGAGTGGTTACCTACCTAAGATTTGGTATGAAGATAAGATAGGCAGTTGCAGTTAGTATCTTGATCAGATCCCAATATTACCTACCCTGTTTTATTATTCTTCTATATTATCTATTATATAGGGTGTATCTTATAGTGCTATCCGATGTTTTTTTCAAATAACTTGACAACCAGGTGACAGATTGCCGTGTTTGTTGTTTTAGAAACGTCAGTCCAGTACAATTTTAACAATGAACCACCTTACACCACAACAACGTGCTGAAATTGAAAAAAATTATTTTCAAAAAAATTCCTCTGTTACGCTGACTCAACGAGCGTTCGGAGCGAGGTATCGTGGCCAGAATGCGCCTACCCCGAAGACTATTCGTGCTTTGGTTGCAAAATTTAATGCCAGTATGGAGAAATAGCAGCCGAAAGTGCCGACGTCGCGGAGCGTCAACAAGATTCGGTCCGACACCGTGCTCAGCAGTTTGGCATGTCCCCTTGTCCATGTGGCGCTTATTAAGGGTGGATTTGCCCGCCTTTCCATATAAAATGCAGACCGCTTAACAATTATTGCCCAATGATAGGCGGCGTCGCATTCAATATACGGTCGCATTATGCAGGACATCCTTGCCGGTCAACCTGATTTTTGGAGCTGTTTGATCATGACCGATGAAGCACATTTCACGCTGTGTGGCGTTGTTAATACGCAAAATACCCGCTTTTGGGGCATTGAAAATCCTCAAATGATCTTCGAAGAGCCGATGCATTCTCCCAAAGTCACTGTTTGGTGCGGTGTTTGTGCTGAAAGAGTCATCGGCCCGTACTTTTTCGAAGACGATAACGGCGCCACGGTAACAGTCAATGGCGAGCGATATCGGGCCATGTTACGCGATTTTGTGGCAAATGAGGTGGACGAAAATGACATGGGCGAGTATTGGTTCCAGCAAGACGGCGCAACATGCCATACAGCCCAGCCCGTCTAAATGGATTTATTGGGCGCCATGTGCCCGAATCGATTGATATCGAAATACGGCGATTTCGACTGGCCGGCTCATTCACCAGATTTTACCGCACCTGACTTTTTCCTGTGGGGATACCTGAAGGGAAAGGTTTATGCCGATAAACCAGCCACTCTTCAACAACTTAAGGCCAACATACGCCGAGAAATCGCTGCCATTTAACCCGAAACATTGCAAAAAGTGATGGAAAATGCCGAAAAACGGGCCGGTTTGTGTAGCGTCCGGAGGTGGCCGATGTCATCTTCAAAAAGTGACCAAATAAATTGTAATGGATCCAATTTCAATAAAAAAAAACATTTATTACAAAAAATTCACTGTCAAATTATTTAAAAAAACTTCGGATACCACTATAAGATACACCCTTTAGTAAGAAGTTGAGATTATATTTTCGGTTAATAGTGACAATAGAATTGAAAAATGCATTGGTTCAAGTTCAAAGTTTTCTCCTGTGAAACGTATAAAAAAGTGTGCGTTGTCAGTTAACGAGAAAATATTTGTAAGCAATGCTTATAATTGCCTAAGAATGGAAAATCCTTCGTTTTCTGTTGACGATACTGTTGAAAAGACAATTAATATGATGGGTGTAAACAAATAAACGATATATAAAGTTATAAGTGAATTAAAAAGTGGAGTTGTTAAACCTCCAAAGAAAAATGCAGAAGGTAAGAAAAAAGTGGAATTTACTGAACAAATTTAAAGCGAAATAAGAAGAAAAGTTCACGAATTTTATTTTAAAAAAGAGACAGCAACAATTGTCAAGGTTTTGGACGCAATCAATAGTGATCCGTATTTTCCTAAAATAAGAAAGACAAAACTACGGGAAACTTTAATCGATTTTAAGTTCAAGTGGGATAAACAGGACAGGAAAGCAGCACTTATTGATTCTGAGAAAATTGTTATAGACAGATACCTCAGAACCAAAGAGGTTAGAAAGGGTATGGGTAACATAAGAAGCAGTTGCCGCTGCGCGAATTTTGCCAAAACCGAAAAACTCGGTGGAAGGAGTAGGGAGATGTTCTGGGCCAGATTTAAATATTTGTATTGTAGTACCTAATTTTGGTAGGTAACTAAAAGATGAAAAATTATGAGAAGTTTTTTTGACTTCATTTGTTAGCACGATTCATTTATGATGACGGCAATAACACTTTCTCAATATATAGCTAGTAGCTAAGGGCCGATTCCACCGTTGTGTTAAACGAAGTTTAAATTACTAAACTTAGATTAAAATGACATTGTTATGTAAAATGTCATTTTAATATCCGTTTAGTAATTTAAACTTCGGTTTTTGTTAATATAAAAATGTCATTTTAATCTTCGTTTAGTATTTTAAACTTCGTTTAACACAACGGTAGAATCGGCCCTAAATAAAAGTTTATAAAATTATTGTAACAAAATAGTTATTTGTGTATTAAGTGCAGAAAGTAACACTTTAGCTGTTGAGACAAAAAGTTATCGAAACAGCCAAAGTACTTTCTGCTCGAATTACACACAAGATTTTTTCTACGATCACACCAAAATAAAATAAATAATTAAATTTTATTAGAAATGGGTTACCTTTTCTTTCGTTATAATATTTTAAGTTTATTTGACATAAGCCTACTCTTCGAAGAGGGAAAAATGTTTTAGTACTTATATGCCGGTAATTATTTATGATTTAATCATTATTTATGGAAAATACTGTTGGATAATTTAAAATATTAGGAAGTCAATTAATAGATATTTATGTAACCAGTTACGAAATGCCTTATTTTGTATAACGAGTAAATATTTGCGGATCGATCCCATATTATTATAGAGGAACACTAAATAAATAGTTGTTAAAAAACTATTAAAACAAGTTGTGAAGTTTGAAACGAATAAATTGGTAATGAAATTGATATTTTTGTATTTGATTGTATATTAGTCTTTCCACTTCCTGAAAAAAGATTCCTCATAAAACAAGAAATAGTAGACAGTTTATAATAATAACCTTTATTTGCTACTTATAACATGTACCAATGACCAAGTCCGGTTCTGTTTATTTTCAAATAAACAAATATGGCCGTCGATAGAATTTTTAAAAATTAAATAACTCACCGAAATAAATGTAAGTTTCCTTTATTACCGTCACACTTCGCACTTTTATTATAAATGAAGCTTTTTACAACTCATCTTGGCATTTTTAACGTTAATTTCCAAAATTTTAGCCAATAAAATACCAAATTAATTCTCGTTGACACATTAAGATTAGACGAACAACGTTCTGACATGTGATGTCCTCAACTGTGATTGGTGGGTGTGAATAATTTTGAAGTGGGATTATGCGCAGTGTCTTATGTTCCATCTAAGGTTTGTATAATCTAAAATCAGAACCATTTCTAAATTACGTGTAGAAGGCAAAACAATATTTTATTTGGACGAAACCTGGGCGAATGAAGGTTACACAGTTAGAAAAATGTGACAGGATACAAATATTTAATCTCCACGCAGCAGACTGCACGACAGGTTCTTTTGGAAGGATCTACAGGATTGAAGGTTCCTTCCGGTAAAGCACAACGTCTAATTATAACTCATATTGGAAGTGATGATGGGTTTTCAAAACGTGATTCTTTAATATTTCAATCTTAAAAAACCGGAAACTACCATGAAGATATGAATAATATTTTTAGCAGATGATAAAACATTTATCAAAGGGTTCAGTTATAGTAACCATTTCCGTCTAATTGAACGTGTGCCAAATACTTCAAGGGAGAAAGATGACATCATTAAGTTGCAAACAGACAGAAACATTCACTTTCCAGAAAAATCAATAAAAATAGAACTACTAGAAATTGTGAAATTAAATAAGCGTCCAGTACGTTATGTAGTGAATGAACTTGCAAAAACACATGGTATTGATGTTGTGCGTCTTCCTCCCTATCACTGCAAACTAAATCCTATTGAACTGATATGGGCACAAGTTAAAGGATATGTAGGTCAACATAATACGACATTTAAGTTAAAAGATGTAGAAGCATTGTTAGAAACCTCCATATCACTTGTTACGAAGGAAAATTGACAAAAGGCAATCGAGCATGTGTTAAAAGAAGAAGAAAACATGTGGAATCTGGACAAAATCTTGGATATCGATATTACAGTGCTTTAATAATATCAGTAAATAATGACTCAAGTGAATATAGTGATTCAGAAACTTTCACGTTTCCTGATCTTCGAAAGTAGGTAAGCATATCTAATTTATATCTAAATGTTATAATCATAGCACCCGGCGGTTAAATTATTTAAGTTTAAAATAGTAACAAAAAATCCTTACTAACAAAAAAGAATCATAGAAATCGCACAATATGGTAATGAATTATTGCTAAACATACATAAAAAATTAAGAATTTGAGGATTTTTTCATAAATCCAATTATTAGATTTTGACCAAATTTATATGGGACCACCCCTGAGGTACCCCCTTACTAACAAAAAATAATCATAGAAATTGGACAAGGAATTACCGCTAAACATACATTAATAATGAAGAGTTTAAGGATTTTCTAATGGACCCAATTATTAGACTTTGACCAAATTAATATGGGACCACCCCTGAAGTATCCCCTTTCTAACAAAAAAAGAATCATTGAAATCGGACACCGTGTTAAAGAATTATCGCTGAATATACTTAAAAAAATATTACGACGAATTGAGAATCTCCTCCTTTTTTGAAGTCGGTTAGGTAAATATAACAATTGCATGAATGTCAAATGACTGATATTATTTCCTTGTGATCTCGGTAAATATCTGATAATGATCTTTGGCTTTGAATGTACTCCCGTGTAGTCTGAGCTCGGAGATAGTGCGATTCGACCCGTGGAATGGAGTTGATAAATTGAACAACGCTTTCTTTAACTGCAGGGTCTACTGTAGGATGATTTTTATGTTTTCCTCTTTGCTCTCCTTCTATAAACCCAGCCTCCGTCTTTTTCATTAACGCTGTTTTAATTGCTTGATCACCCAAGTCAAGAGCTATATCAAGCTAGCGGGCACTCTGTGGCGGCACCATTCAAGACCTGGCGGGTTTTTTGTAGCTTTTTTGTTACACTATTTGCCCAGGTCCGAAAAAACAGCGGATCCGCTAGCTTGAATTTCCATAAATTCCATAGTAGCGGCACAGATTCAGACCCAGCTGGTTTTTCGTAACTTTTTTGTAGCTTTTTTGTTACGCTAGTCTCCCTTTTGTAGCTTGTACTGAACCTGAGAAAAGCGCGGATACGCTAGCTTAGCGGATATTTGTAGCGGCACCAGCCCGGACCCGGCTCATTTTTTGTAACTTTTTTGTAGCTTTTTTGTTACGCCTGTCTCGATTTCGTTGCGAGGCCTGAACATGAGTAATAATCGTTTCTCCATGAGCGTGAGAGAAAAGTGCGTTAATAATCAAGTTTCGGCCTCTACAAGTAATATGTGCAACTCAATAGTGTGACTATCTGTTGCTAGATGGCACCAGTATTGCATTTCACGAATTATGGCCATCTTCCATCAAATATATTTTTGAGAAATTTAGATATAATCTCAAAATCAGACATTTTCAACGGTATGTATATTAATTATTTGTCCGATATTAATGTAAAATACATATTGACAAGATTATTAAAATAGTTGTATGTCGGACGCCACTATTTTCCCGATCGGGTGTTTTCGGTTATTTTTACTGCTAAAAACTTACTGCTAACTTCACACCGGTGGTAATAGCTACCAAGCAATTACCTATTCTCACTATATACAGGGTGTTCCATCTCAGACGAGCCTCCCCGTATAGTTCTTATCCCATAGTAATTGGAAAAATTTCCCGAAACACGTCTGATGATTTTCTTTGGGGGACATTTGACGTATATTTGAGGCTTGAACGAGCAAACCCCTATAAGGGGGCACTTCAACCCCTCAAAATTGAATAGGGAAGAGGGGTTGGGTGATACTTCATTTGTAAGGTCCTGAAAGCCTCTTTACAACGGGGTATGAAACAAATCACATTCTTAAAAAAAATCAATTGTTTTATATCATGCTTACAATCAAAAAAATCAAAACTGCGTTTTTAAATGAAATGTTCAATTTGTCTTCCATTGACTTCCATGCAATAATAAATTCTCTCGAACTAATAAATAAAAAAAATCAAAACATTTGATGTGATAAAACAATTAATTTTTTTTAAGAATGTGATTTTTTCATACACGTTGTAAAGAGGCTTTCAATACCTTACAAATAATGTATCACTCAACCCTTCTTCCCTATTCCATTTTGAGGGGTTGAAGCTCCCCCTCATAGGCGGTTGCTGGTTCAAGCCTCAAATATACGTCAAAAGATGTCCCCAAAAGAAAATCATCCGACGTGTTTCAGGAAATTTTTCCAATTACTATGGGGTGGCTCGTCTGAGATGGAACACACTGTATATAGTTGTGATCCGACAAAATTAAATACTGGTCCATAAATACTGCAAAACGATTGGTTAAGGAAATCATTCAAAAAAGATGTAAGAATATTCTTGATTCAACAAAAGAATAAATACATAAACAACACTAAAAAACATTTAAAAACAAATGTTCGATTTTGAGATTATATCTAAATTTCTCAAAAATATATTGGATGGAAGATGGCCTTAATTCGTAAAATGCAATACTGGTGCCATCTATCAACAGATAGTCACACTATCGAGTTGCACATATTTCTTGTAGATGCCGAAACTTGATTATCAACGCACTTTTCTCTCACGCTCATGGAGAAACGATTATTACTCACGTTCAGGCCTCGCAACGAAATGAAGACAGGCGTAACAAAAAAGCTACAAAAAAGTTACAAAAAATGAGCCTGGTCCAAGCTGGTGCCGCAACAAGTATCCGCTGAGCCAGCGGATCCGCGATTTTCTCAGGTTCAGTACAAGCTACAAAAGGGAGACTAGCGTAACAAAAAAGCTACAAAAAAGTTACGAAAAACCAGCTGGGTCTGAATCTATGCCGCTACTATGGAATTTATGGAAATTCAAGCTAGCGGATCCGCTGTTTTTTCGGACCTGGGCAAAGCTACAAATTCGCAAATAGCGTAACAAAAAAGCTACAAAAACCCGCCAGGTCTTGAATGGTGCCGCCACAGAGTGCCCGCTAGCTTGATAGAGCCCAAGTCAAGGGTGGCCTTAAAAAAGTTCTTACAAACACGAATGCGCGAGTTATTCTCTTCAAAATAGAAAGCAGTATTTAGGCTCCGATAGTTTTCCGTACTTGTATTCGCGATTCATGCTAAGTGATACGCCCTCTGGAGGAAATTTGTAGAAGGTCCGTATAAGTAGGATATCGTTCAGTGTTGCCAGAAGTAGCAAAACTTCGCTACGTCGTCGGATTTTAGCTCTTGAAGAAGTGGATAAGACCTTTTATTTAAGAATCAAAATTTGTGTATGGTAATATGTTATCATACTCTATATTTATTTAAGGTTTTTTTTTATAAAACCGATTATATTGATTTTTTTTTAAATTTCAGTTCATTTATTAATTTTGTTTTAAAATCAGTTCATCATTTGGCAACATTGGCGTTCGTGTTCATTGTTTACATTTTAATTTGTATCAATTACAATTCGAGTTTTTTCTTACTTTTTAGCTTTAAATTTGTTTATTTCTTATAGCATGTGATAGTGTTTATATTAAAAATGAAATCTGCGAAAAAGTCCCCAGAAAATTGCAATCTATATGGTGTTAATGTCAAAATCAAAACTGAAGTATTCATTATTTTCCAAGTACAAGTCGTAAAATTTTTGTTTTTTACGATAAATGGATATCTACAAATTCACAATATTGAAATTTTACAAAACTTTGTTTAAAATCAATCTGTAATCTTATTTTTTGACGGTTTTATTACCATTTACATGTATACAAAGTACTACATGATTCACTTCATAATATAAGAATAAGTCTAGTAAGATTTTTAAATAAGTTCATCAATAATAAACGTGTGGTACCTGAAATGTCCTTTAAACCACATAATAAAACATATCCTGGGTTTAGTGAATACATATTTCTAGATGTTCTTGTAGCAACCAATAGGTGAATATTTCCAACAAATTAAGTCATACACATGATACATATTATATTTATGACGAAAGCACGAGACTTAAACTTAAATTAACACTAAATGAAACTCAAAAACACTATTACAATGAGAATATTATCTAAAAACAGTTAAAAAAATCACAAATACAAAATCCGCCCAAAAAAACACATGTAAATAAACAAACATCCTACTTATAGATGACAAATGACAGGCGCGCGAAAATTAATTTGAATCGCCAATAACGATACTTGGGTTTTATTTGGTGAGTATGCCGCATAATGTACTCCCTTTGTCGCTGGAGATCTCAGAGACGCCAAAATGCATCAAAAAATTTTTGGCGAGTTGTGGAGTTGAGTTTGATGCTACATTTTAAAAGACACTTTTCTCCGCAAGGAGGTTGCATTTGGCGAGCAGTTTACCTCGTAACTTGTACGCTTTCCCGAATTTTTGAGGGTTTTGACTATATTGATCTTTCATGTTTCTGGTTTCCTTAGTTTCTTCTTATCCTGGACTACTCCTTCTTGCGCTAGAGTTTCGTTACTTGCAGCATTTTGAATTAGATTGGGATCCTCGGCGTTAAAGCACGTAGTGTTGTTTTCATTGAGTGTTGAGGCAATATTTTTGTCATGATTCTGAAGTTCGCAAATAGAGACAGTAGTATTATCTTTAGTAATGTTACTGCTGGAGCTGCTGCTTGATGAACTGGAACTGCTAGACGAAGACGAAAGGGATCAAGAGCGTTTGATTTTTGATGAAGAAGGTGAGTTACGTAAAGGAGAGAAAACTATTTTTCTTTTAGGAGTGGGGTTTTTGTAGTTTGGGTCTGCATCGGAATCGTCGAAGTCACATTCATCGCCGCTGTGGACTGGTGACATAGCATATTAACGTTTAGGAACTCTTCGTAGTCCGTTAGCGGTAGTAGGCTGCTCATAAAGATTTAAGGAAGGTTCATTATTGCTCGGTGATGCAACTAATCTCTCAGCTGGTAACTTAGGCTCATTAAGATTTATTGAAGTTTCAATAATACTCGGTGACACAACTAAACTTCTCTCAGTTGGAAACTCAGACTCCTTTACTCTATTGGGCATTTCGATACTAAAGGATTTAAGTGTTATTGAAGCATCCAATAATGCAGACTGTCCAGGATTAGATTTTTCTGCGTTGATCATTTCCAACATTCATTTTCCTCGGCTCATCATTGTCCAAAACTAAAAATGTTGAAATTCATTAACAAATCAAGTAAAGTTAACCAACTCAAAAAATTCAATAATATCACATACAGATCTTCAAAATGTTATAACGAATTATGAATCTGATTAAAAATGTCATAAGAAACCTATTTTCTTTAAAAAAGTACCCATTTCTTTTAACAAATCAAAATATCTTAAGTTAAAATTTCATTCAACAAAATTCCAGTAAGTCGAAATTTCTGTTTACTGTCATGTAAAGCCGAGTTCTCGAAATATCAAAAAAAATATTGCAGTGAAATATTCGGTGAAATATCATCAAAATGAACTATTATTGCCATCGACGAAATTTCAGCAAAACTAAATCAACTCAAAATAAAAATTGAAACTTACCTAACAATTTCACATATTCTCACTACTTAAAATCTGTCACTTTGCAAACGTCCTCCACCCACATTCATCAGGTGGCAACTAAAAATGGCGGAGTTGTATTCGCTCGCCTTCCGGCGTAAGTCATTCAACTATACCCATGTTTCGCGACATCTTTCGGCAACGGTTAAAGGTATAGTTACATGAGTCATATTTCCATGTAGGTATTTGAGTAAGGAATTCCAAAACGCTACTAACTCAAACTGAATAATTTTGATTTAGTGGGATTTTCATCTAGGGGTGCGATATTGCCTGGCCACCTTGTTCTCCTGACACATGCGATGTATGTAATGGGACAGAATCACATACTTTGATTTTCTTTTACTATACGGAGAATGGTCGCACTGCGCAGCTTTCTGAGTGCCTTTTAAAAGGAGATAGAAAACTCCGCCATTTTGAACCCTTATTACGTGTTGCCTACATCTTGGCGCAATATTTTTTATATGTGCGTTTTAATCATCCGCTTCTGCTTCGGAATTGTCGGTTTTCTTGTTTTAATCTGACAGGTTAAAACGACTAAACCGATAATTCCGGAAGCAGAAGCGGATGATTAAAACGCACCTGATATTTTGCTTGCTGCTGTCAGTGTCACTTAAGGTCAGTCACCACATACTTTGATTACTATACGAGGCAAGAGAGAGGTCCGACATGCCCAACATAGGGCGCGGCCATTTTGAACCCTGTGACACAGTTTACAGCTAAAGAATCAGATCGCTCACTCTGCGTCGGCACTTTGGATCTCAATGTTTCAGTTTATACACTGTGCAACTCGGATAATACAATATATGACAACCGCCTATAATAAAACAGCAGTCTTCTGCGTATCCTGAATTTGTATCCCTGGAGTGGATGTTATTTTGGAACTTTCAACTGGTCCGAGTGAGCTAACTGATTCTTTAGCAATAAACTGTGACTTCAAAAATAATATTCACTGACACTGACAGCAGCAAGCAAAATATCAGGTGCGTTTTAATCATCCGCTTCTGCTTCCGGAATTGTCGGTTTAGTCGTTTTAACCTGTCAGATTAAAACAAGAAAACCAACAAGTCCGAAGCAGAAGCGGATGATTAAAACGCACCTATTAAAAATATTGCGCCAAGATGTAGGCAACACGTAATAAGGGTTCAAAATGGCGGAGTTTTCTATCTCCTTTTAAAAGGCACTCAAAAAGCTGCGCAGTGCGACCATTCTCCGTATAGTAAAAGAAAATCAAAGTATGTGTCAGTCACTATTAGTGCCGCTCTTATTTTGACATCTGAGCATGCTCAGGTCACTAAGTTTAATAAAGATTGCGCCTGTCCTTAATAGAGAGATATTGCAAATTTCTATAACGTCAGCCACTAATAGTGACATCGTAATTAGAGTCAAATAAATTCCATGCTAAAATCAGACATTGCAAACCTGAAATTTTGACATTAGAATCCTCGTCCTTATACTTATTTCTAACCTTATAAGGATTAAATGACGATTATATTAAATATTTAATATTAAAAAACTTCTAACGAATACGAATGTCGCCGAGCGCATCCGAAAGCTATAAATTCGCCACTACCTGCTGCCCTTAAACATCCACAATTAAGGACAGGCACAATCCTTAATAAAGTCAGTTTTAGAACATAAACATCTGCGCATGCTTAGATGTCAAAATAAGAGTAGCACTAATATAGTGACTGACCTTAAGTGGACTTGCAATAACTCTCTTATTAAGGATAGGCACAATCTTTATTAAAGTTAGTGATCTGCGCATGCTCAGATGTCAAAATAAGAGCGGCACTAATAGTGACAGATCTTAACTGAACTTGCAATAACTCTCTAGTATTATTTTTTGAGTTACAGTTTATTGCTAAAGAATCAGTTAGCTCACTCGGATCCGTTGAAAGTTCAAAAATAACATCCACTCCAGGGATACAAATTCAGGATACGCAGAAGACTGCTGTTTTATTATAGGCGGTTGGCATATATTGTATTATCCGAGTTGCGAAGTGTATAAACTGAAACATTGAGATCCAAAGTGCCGACGCAGAGTGAGCGATCTGATTCTTTAGCTGTAAACTGTGTCACAGGGTTCAAAATGGCCGCGCCCTATGTTGGGCGTGTCGGACCTCTCTCTTGCCTCGTATAGTAATCAAAGTATGTGGACAGAATGTAATGGGACAGATGTGTCCGATGTGGATAAAAAAACGCTGGAGATGTAAAAAATAGGTCTTTTCCTTTGCATCGAAAGTGTAGCACTGGGCTACACCAATTCTGAAAATATCGTTCCATATATACAAATTGTATGGATGGAACGATATTTTCAGAAGTGACGTAGCTTAGTGCTACACTTTCGATGCAAAGGAAAAGACCTAATGCATCCGATGTGGATTCTCAATCGCGGCAAATAGTATTTCAAGGTAACCCCCAAGGACTACCCAAGTATTAAAAGTATTCGACGTGAAGTGGCTGCTATATCGCTAGAAATGCTGAGCGGTAGCTTTGCAATAAGACTACAAAAATGTGTGCGACAAAATGGACAAAATGGAGGCCAAGTTTCGGACAATATTTTTAAAATATGAGCATTTGTGCACTCACCCAAAATTTCCATTTGTGCAGATTAGGTTTTCATTAATACATTTAACAAAAGTTGATTTTTTTGAATGTTTTCTAATTTTTTAATACTTAAAACATTATTGTTTTGCTTACTAAAATAATCACTTATTTGCTCAGACGAAAAAACCATAACATTACTCTAAGTAAAATTACTCAAAATACTGCAATTAAATTAATATTGCATACATTTTTTAAAAATTAGTACCTACTACGAAAATAATGTCAATAGATTTTAATTAACATTGCTGTAAATAAACAATTTGTCCAGACTTATAATTATCACCGCATTAATATTTTAAATTAATGCAGGTGAGAAAATGTGAATAAACATTTTTTATTATACAATCATAAATAAAACGTTAAATACGTATGCATAATTGATAAAAAAAATCATTTAAGCTAAAAAAAGATTTACTACACTCTACATTAGTAATACGCACCTATTTTGTGTTCTAATGACAGTTTATTTTTAACAAAAACTGTTATTGAAATTGACATATTCCTTTTTAGTTTTTTTTTATAATTTGTAGGTCATAAATAGTTATTTGTGTACCAAGGCCGTAAAAATCATACGGCCGAGGTGCTCACATTTTTTAGGCGACTGTCTCATCAAGTAGAGCCAATATTTTTTTTTACATTCTTGTGTTTGAAAAGAGGCATGAATTGGTTCAAATTTTTATTGATCGAATAAAAATCCATTATTAACTGATAAAATTTGTACAGAATTACTAACGATATGTATGAAACCTGTGTAAAGCAAATTGCGGCGAAAAAGTGACACTTTAGGGATATTAATAAATCCGTAAAATGTAATTTTTTATGACGCTCAGCTAAAAAAATATTGGAAAGGTATGCAACAAAGTTATTTTTATTGTATAAGAAATAGAAAAACTCACCATATTCTCTAATTCACTAGGGGATAAAACTATAGGGTACACTAATATTAAGGTGAAAAGAACCGAACATGGTATAAAAACTGTTGTGTAAAAAGAGGCGAATACAATTGATATTATAGTCAAAATTAAACTAAATTAAACATAACGTCACTGATAAAAAACATTGATATTAAAAGAAGGTTTGTTTAAGCTAACATTTAACAAAACAAATAAAATAATATTAAACCAGCGTTATTGAAAAGCCAAGAAAAATGGCTATGACCACCTATATTATAAGGTGTGTTAATTTTTTTTTATTACAAAAGTTAATTATTTTTTCAAAATTTGTCATTGCCATTTATCATTAATCCACGAAAAAATTATATTTATGCAATACAAATCCAATATGGCGTCTATAAGAAAACAAAAAGTTACAATAGTCATTATCTCGTAAACGACAAGGGATATTCTTTTGCCTTATTTTTTATTAAAAAGAACTTAAAAAAGTGGCTCTAGAATATCTAAACCAATAGACCGTATGATGTCAAATAACCGAGATACAGGGATATGTCAAGTTTGGTTTTTCGTGATTAATTCAAAAATAAAAACAATTAATTAAATGTAATAGCAGTTCCCATTTAACCGATGATAGGTCTTATAATAACCTAACTAACAATACTGCCGTTATAAGCCAAACCCCGTATCTTACAAATTACAAATATTTCAGATTATTTACTATTTTGATACTAAATCATTTTTCTTCTTTCAAAGTAAGCAAAATCCCGGTACTATTTATTCTATATCCTAAAAAGTCAACTTGATTCTACACCGTAACTAACATTTTTGTAGCAAAAACTTTTTAACCCACAAGCCAACACTAGCTATTTATGTAATCAGTTAAATGCCTTATTTTGTGTAACGAGAAAATGAACACGTTACACAAAACGGCATTTCATAACATGTTACATACAAGATTTTTCTAATTTTGACTTGGTTATTTATAAAATTGTGTTTGGTTAAAAAATGATTCACCATCATCATTTTATAGGTACACAGAAAAAAATTATCATCTATATTCAAGAAAAGCTTTACACTTGTTTACATTTGTTTGAAATAAAGAAGGGTTTGCTTCAAATAATATTTCTCGATACAATAACAAAATAAATGTTGAGTGAAGTGTAGGCATAATCTTGTATTTTAATATTTATAATAATTAATCTGAGCATAAACTATTTCATTCGAGTCTAGAATTGTTAATTAATGCAAGAAAGATCTTACGTTTATTGTAAGTATGATATGCTCTTAAAACCGACTATCGCTTACTTAATTCAATGTTATAAAAACAAGATTTAAACAATTCGAATCAAAAAACTATGTACTTCACAAAATATTAGCTAGTACAAATTCATTGCACGGTGTTGCCAGGTGAAATTTATTTTAAAATGCAACCACTGCACTGGTACGGTAGATATATGATTAGTACATATTGATATGTAATACTTATTATTCGGAAGTCAGAGACAACGCATTTATAGAGAATATGGCAAATTGGCAGTAGCACGTGTTCATCCTATTGTCTATTTTCTAACAAGTTTGCGTCGTATCGTTAGGGTTGCGTTCTACTTTTTGTTAGAAATTCTTTATGATTCAATTAATAAGTGAATGAATAAATTAAATTGAAATGGAAGATTTGTTAGATGGATGGGGCCTCAGCGACTTGATACCAATATTTAAATGTAGGTATATTTAGTTCACTTCTTGTTAGGTATTATATTATATATAAGTAAATTTATAATCATTAGAGCATGAAACAAACTGGAATAGAAGTAAAAAAATATGTATGATGCTGGATGATGACTTTTTGGAAAGGCGACTTCTGCCTTGCTAAGACAAGAGGTCGTATCTACGAAAATTCCGATTTTAAGATTCTTACAAATTTAATAAGCTTACATTTTAATTTATTATGACATAAAATAATAAAAGCCTATTTGCATTAGAAAATATTTACAATAATTATGAGAAAAGGTTAGTAAAATATGCAAAACTTATTTGCGAAGTCTAAAAGGACGTAATTATCTACCGACCCACATTTACTAAAAATATTCATTTTGTAGATACGACCTCTTAATTTAACAGGTCAAACTTTTATGTTCCATTTAGGTTTTGCAGTTATAAAAATTATTTATATTTAAATTATAGGTGGGACACCTCAGAGCACAGAGGAATTTGGTACATTGACTAAAAACAATTTTGAAAAATGTTTTTCGATCGATAGGTACCAGTGAGAACCCTATTAAAAAGCAAGAACAGCCTGTTCTTATTTCAAGATTATTAATTTCTTCATTGAAACTATCCTATAATTCAGCCAAAATCAATATATTTATGTCAAAGCCAATATTAACATTTTTTGGAACAGTTCATATTATTATTGTAACAAATTTAGTTGTATTGGATTTAAGAACAAGGTATTATTGAGTATAAATAAAGTATATTTAAAAAAGTGCATTTAAGATGTACATAATACTGAAATTGTGCAATAGATACTCTTCATTTAATTAGAGGTATTTTAGTTAGGGCAAGTTGATTTTAATCTTGAAGCAAGGCTTATTAGCTATTGTTGAACAATTATTGGTAGAATTTCAAATCGAGACGAGTTTTACTTGCGAATATACAAACACAACAAAGCATTGAAATAAGACCATTCATCTTGAATATAGTACACCTTTTTTCTGTGTAGATACTTCAATAAAATATTTCAGAAAATTGTTGTATTTGATTGCCCTACGACTTTTTATTCAATCGTAATATTAAAAATATAATCCCATATGGATCCAACTTTATCGCACACACTGTATATTCTTCCAATTTGGAGTGATTGGATTGAAATACCAAGTGACATTTGTAACTTGCGATACAGTTTTCGTTTTTCTCTTATGGGTCGAATAGCATCATGTATTTTCATAACAGCATAACCAGAGATAAGGAACATAAAGATAGGAAACGCAGCGACCGCAGTAACGATGGCGTCATCTATGCGTCTCAGATGTTAACTAAAGGTACACGTCGGTTCTAGACAGACAGTAGACGCGGACAGTTTGTAAATATAAATGTCAGTTAGTTGTATGTATATCGTAGAATCCTGAATTTGAATTTTAAATTCTGAGTTCACGGTTGTGTTATCCTCTAGATGAACTAAGCGAAATGGTTGTAGCTGTTTTTGTGTGAAATTTGAGGACAATAAATATCTTTTGTAATATTACAACAAGTCGGAGAACGTATTGCATTAGTAACACATGCCACATGAATAAATGTAACAACCCCAATGTGGTGTTCTTTAATTAACCAAAGTAAGATCTAGTCATGTAAGTTACACAAGTAGTAGCCAACTTTTGTCACAAAGTAGGTATTTATTTACTATTTATTGTTTTAGAGCAAGAAAATGGCTTCAAAACGTTAGAAAGAAGATTTGATATAGCAAGAAAAATATCTGAATTCCCATACTTTTAAATAAGACACTATTGACCATTCGTTTGGAAAATAAGAACAAAAATTTTAATGTTACCAATAACGATAAAAAATTAAAACATATTGGTCATGAATAGATTTACAATAATTAATCGATAATAGAATGTAAGTGTAGTATTCTTTTTAATATATAATTTACCGTAATTACATTGTTTAAATTTATTTACCAAAACGTGAGAGTGCAGTCGATATTTTATACAACCTTAATTATCAGATTTTTAAATTTCCCGCTGCAATATTTGTTTGATATCGATGACAGCGCCACATAGTGGGTCAGATGTTAACTGCGTTAAAGCTGGTCGTTATTAAGCATTGGCTTCTTATGCGCGTTTCCTATCTTTATCTCCCTTATCTCTGGTAATTATTATATCATTGACAAAATCACTGTGACATAAATATCGTCTATCCCTATTCCATGCATTATTAGTTGTAAAATTATATTTAATTTCAACCACTTGTGTTGTCGGGCTAGCTAAACATTAAATTACAGATCATAAGACATTTTTTCGTGTTTCTTTACAATAAAGCCATGTTCTTATTCTCTATTTAGGGATTTTTTATGAAAATAAATACCTACTTATTATAGGTAAATGTTAAATCGTCTAAAATTACAAACTTCATACTAATCTGATACTTTTTAATTTTCAAATATATTAGGACAATTTTCAATTTCTTTTTAAACTAGTTTTCAGAAGGGAATGGGCGTACCAGGAAACCGGAAGATTTCCCGGTGCGCTGGTCCTACAAGCGCCGGTCTTACCGTCGACAGTCGTCTGCAACTTTGCAGATCTGCTAATATGACGGAGTTTTCGTATACAACACTAAACCCAAATCAATTACTATTTTTAAAACTCGATAATCTGACACCACGAATTGTATTCAATCAAAAGAAATAGAAGATTTCATGGTAATTAAAAAAAAAATAAAGTAAAAATTAACAATCTGCAAGTTTGTAGGATGTTCTAATCTCCTGCAAAGTTACAGATATTTGCAGACGCAAAAAGTGAAAACACGTTTCTGTAATACCATGTTTCTCTTTTGCAACTGCAATTGATAATTGCAGATGCAAGTACGATTTGCAGAGCTTCTGTAATCTCACCCTTAAGGGTGGATTTAGGTTTAGTGTTGTTAGGAGAAATAAACCACATTAAATAGTGCGAATTTGCAGATATTTTTTGGAATATGAAAATTTGATACTTGCATCTGTAAGTCCGCCATATTTGCAGATCTGCAAAGTTGCAGACGTTCTGTAATCCCACCCATAAACACTATTTTCGATATGACAAGTGGACGCACTTTGAGTGATGGAAAAGTGTTATAAAAATGGCGACTTAAGAGTCGTATTTTAATTAATTTGAAGTTAATAATTTAATATTTGAAGATTGACGGAATGAAAATATTTTTAGATCATTTAAATCAAGCAATTAAAAAAAATATTCTCACTTAAACTAATTAGCTCCAGTTTACAATTCGATTTTTGTCAATTTTGTAAACAAAATTAATCTAGAAGTTTTTCGTCGTTGGTCTATATTATTAATGTTAGCCTTTATTTTTTATTTTTAGTCCGATTTTTATGAAATTTTCAGGAAATACCAAAAATAACAAAACTTAGGATGGATAAACCTTGAATTTTTTTCGAAAAGTTTTTATTTTGAGATGTTTTAAAACGAATTAAAAATAAACATTTACGCGCCATTCTATATTAAATCTATTAGAATTTTTGCTGCTTTTTGATTTAATAATTATCTAGTAGTGTTTTAAATGGGAGGATTTCCCGCGTTTTCGTAGAGTGCTGCCTAATCGTTGCACAAATTTAAAGCTCTCTATATTTTTAGAAAGATTTCCCAGTGGCGCGCTTATAAATACAATTTTATATTAGAAAATGTTTAAAACATTTTCGTTTTTGCAAGAGGTCCGGTTTGCTCTTTGTTGGTCCGTCTAAACTTATTATAACGGTCTAAAGACAAATATCAACGTTTATATTACCTAATGTTTATTCAATTTCGGTTACTATACCTATTTGTATTTTGTATCTTAATTAACAAAAATAAAGAGATGATACATACCAAGATAAACTGATATGGTAGGTACTTTTAATAACCAGGAATATCACTGTGCGACTACTTTTTGTCATGTCAAAATATCTCCTAGCAATTGGAATCCTTTATTCACCAATGTAAAATTATAATTTATTGCTTAAATACACTCGTCACGTTTATTTTATTAAACAATTAGATACATACGTTCACGGATAAAATTAATGAGTAAATAAATACTAATTTTTGTTTTAATTCGGTTTTAACGATTCATTTTCATTTATATGTCTTTTAACAAACATTTTTTTGTGAATCTTTCTAAGAACAATTAATTAAATAATTCATTAACCGTTTTATATTTTATTTGTAATAATTACAAGATACTAAACTTGAGAAGTATCTAATAAAAATGATAATCATTATCTACATTAGGCGATGGAAACCATTACTATATGGATATAGGGGTGGCACGAAATTGATCGAAAAACATTTGATCGAATTGGAAATCAAAAATACATTTATTGATTAACATTTAATTTTTTTCTACGATCACTATCCAAAGTATGCTTTTGCACATTCAAATCTAACTGGAAAGTTGACGTTTTCCATGAATTGTCATAGTTTGACATTATTGCCGCATATAGGCGGAAAGTTACTTTTTGCACACGCCTATTTCCATTAGAAAATTTGATTAGAAAGGTTGTTATTATAAGGCTAATCGGTATTTTAAGAGAAAATGTAGACTAATCTGAATCTTTTAGTTAAAAATAAAAAAATAAAAAAAAATAAAAAAAAATAAAGTATCCCGTTTTTAACCCTCATAATAATATGTCTTGTTGGTTTAGAGCGTAGCGTGTTGGTTTTTCAACCTAAAGGTCGTGAGATTAATACTCACCGGTTAAGGCCAAGTTCAATGACAAGTGACGGCGACTTTTTTATCACAAGAAATACAGCTCTGAACGATAATATTTTCAAAAACTGTTTTCATAAATGGGTTCAAAAAACTGTAAAGAATGATGGAAATTCCATGGTTTGTTTTACTTTTAATGCATAATATTTTAATAAGTGATATTTAACAAATATTTAAAAGTTATGGACTTTCCATAATTTTTTATAGTATTTAAAAGTTAAAACGCAAAACACATTCTTTTATTTTTGCCTAATTATTTCAGGATTCTTGTGATAAGATTTAAAAATGTAGGGCCCATAAGATGCTGCCATCTGAACAGACGGAATAGACACTAAATTTGAAAAATTGCAACATCGCTCCCTATGCAGACGAATGTAAAATGGCTTAGCCCAATTTGACCATGTTTCTGGGTGAGGGGCGAGGTGGTGTGCGGGGAAAGGTTGCAAGTAAATAAATTATTCTATAAATGCTATTTTCTGTTTGGAACACAACACAAGCATGTTTGTTTTGAAAGTTTGACGTTTATGGTTTGACGTGTCATTTCAATTTAATGGACTTTAATAATTTAAAAGATGCAATGTACTTATATTATTTATATATTATATTATTGTAGATCCAGGTATGTTTTCGGTTTTTATTTTATTTTTATTTTCTTTATTTGGCTAGTTTGCTAATTATCACAGTATTCAAATTTAGTAAAAAATAATGTAATAATATAACAATTATTTTAATAACATTCTAAATAGGAAATGTACTTTAACTGCAATTGTTTTGATAACAGTATTTGCATATGGTCTGTGAATTTCATCTGTTTCCGAATAATTACCCTTAAATATTTGAATTTTTCTACTAACTGTATAGATTTTCTTTCAATTTCCTATATTGTTTGTCCACAAACTGCATATAGTTATTACTTATCAGCTTATATTTTGTTTTAGGTATTTGTGTTGATTTTTAACAAATGATTTCAACATCATTTATAAACATTTTGCAGAGTTTCATTGACAATTAACTCTTACTAAGTTATTTGAATCCTTACAACTTACAAGAAACATAGATAAGGACATCATAGGCTAACAGGTAAATGTCATATTGATTATTGCGACATCAACAATCATTAATATAAATTGAAAATAACAGGGGACCTAATTTTCTTCCTTTGATGCGGTTAAATTCTTCTGATCAGGACAGCGATTCTTTTGTGCGAACTCGACACATTACATACAGAATAGAGAGAAAGACTTTACATTAAAATCGCTGTCTGTCGAACAAAGATAGGAGACGTACTGAAAGATGAGAACCCCACTACATATGTTATTTAATTTTAATCTCTCTGATCTGATACTTAGATAATCTACATGCTACCCCAATGCATGTTTTATAGCATAGATATAAAAACCACCTTTATACAAATACTTTTTAATTTTTTTATCGAATGGTTTTGATCAACAGAATCAAGTGCATTTTAAAGAAATACAATTAATTTTTAATTGTACATATGGCGGGTTGTACAATAGGCAGTTCAAATGTAGACTTAGTTTAAACTGTGAACCTTGTTGTATACTCATCGGTTGTTGTTAAACATAGTTTTAAAAATGACATTTGTTTTGAATATAACTAGTTAAAAATAAAACTCTTGTTAGTTAAAATATGTTTAGAATATTTTTTGTACAACCTGCCCATAATGTATTTTGTAATAATTAAAAATCATAATATTCTTGTAAGGAAGTTGGAAAGCTTAGGGTTTGATCAGTCGCCTAAATCATCGTTTTAATTATGTCTTTTACAACGGATTTTCATCTTCACCTCTCACAGCAACATCTGGAGTTCCACAGAGCTCCAATCTGGGGCCACTATTATTTGGTATATTTATAAATGACTTGGCAATAAATTTAACCTGCTGTTCGCTGCTGACTTAAAAATATTTACCTCAATCTCATCAATTCAAGACTGTTACTTTTTACAGACCCAACTTGGAAATCGTTGAAAATTGGTGTATTGAAAACAAGCTGTTTATGAATGTGTCTAAATGTAAAGTATGTTCCTATACTAGAAGTAATAACAAGGTGGAGTTTGATTATTTATTTAACAGCCTACCTTTATCGGACTTGTGCACAAATTGAAGATTAAGGTATATTATTCAACCAAAAAGTTACTTTTTCGGATTATATTGAAAATACCGTTGCTTCTGCGTTGAAAAGCTTAGGGTTCTTAATTCGTAATACTCGTTCTTTTACAAACTCTTAAAGCTTGGAGATCCTTATTTTTCTTTAGTTCGTTCCAGGCCAGAATATGCATCTCTTGTCTGGAACCTTATTTACAATATTCATAAAAGATCATTGGAAAATGTTCAGCAGCGATCTCTCAAGTACCTTTCTTTTAAAATAGATGAGCTGTATCCCATTCGAGGTATTGAAGAATCACTGCTTCTTTTGAAAATAGAAGGGTAGTTTCCAGTGTTACATTTTTTTATAAAATATTACATAACACTATTGATGTACTATTTTTGATAAATTAAATAAATTTTAATGTTCCCCAAACAGCCATTAGATATCATAAAACATTTTATACAGCAAGTATTTGAACGAACTTGGGAAGAAATTCACCTATAACGCTAATGTGCTCAAATTTTAATTAATTTTGTTCTGATTGGGATATTTATTTCGACCATTAGTTGTACTAATTTGTAGCTAATGTATTTAGGATTCTTTCTTTTCTTTTTTTTTTCTTGCTGTTGCTAAAATTATTTTCTGTCGAAATATTATGCTTAACATTTATTTCATGTATTTTGTTCTGTAAATGGATTAATTTGTTGGGCAATAAAATTATTTTTATTTTAATAAGCAAAAAAATGTTTATTTTGATGCACCTACCACCTTTAAAAGTTTGTCAGTATATTAACGAGAAATCCTATATAATTCCCAAAGAAAAATATTTTTGGAATAAATTCCGATTTCTATTTATTGATATTTGTTATTTTTTAGGTTCAATGACTCGAAACATGATGATCAGCTACACCAAGAATATCCTTGATACTTAAAAAAATGGTACGAGATTAAGCAGATTTGATGCTGTCACATTGTGGTGCGAAGACGTGACTTGTATAAATTTGGGGTATCAGTTGATAGAAAACAGTACGCAAAAATAAATTTCAATCTGCAGATGCATCAGGGATAGCCATATTCCATACCACAATATGTCATGCGTGAACTCTATGAGATTTCATCGGCTAAGTATCATTCCTCTGTAATGTTTTGTATCATTAGGAACACGCAACATTGTAAACAATACCAGGGTTTTCTGACCTTTTCCATAGGTCAGAGAGAATAAATGAATACTAAATAATGTATACTAATAAAGATTGAAAATATATATACTTTTAAGAGTTTTATTATGTCATCCATAGTTTTATACCAAAAATGAAAATAAACTGAAATTATACATTAAAAATACATTCATAAATTAACTATATTTATAACACTCATCGACTCTCTCCTGGCTAAAATATTACTTATCTATCTATTAGGCTCTGTTCCGCTATTTTTTGCCTTTAGCCTCCTGACACTTCCATTCGTTCTTATTCAGTGTAGTATCCACATAGTTTTCAGAATATCAAGTGTTATACCTATCTGATGCTTGGTTCTGCAAAGTTCATCTTCGGTACACCTGCTTATGTGACATCTATCTCGATGTCAAGTTTGATTGAACACCCGTTTCTTGCCTATTACTCTTATACTTAACCAGAACTAGCTTAGACGTGAACGCATATGTCTAATTCGGCCAAAACACAGCCTTGGTACACAAATATCTATTTTACCGCTGGTTTCATTACAAAAAACTGGAGTAAAGGGTAAAATTATCTCTTGTCCAGTACACTAGTATAATACACTTGAGTATTAGCCTATATTATTTTTGATTGAAGAAGTATACATTTAAAAATGTCGTTTACTTAAAAATAAACATTTAATTTTGATATTTTATTTAACTCGATCAAAACATTAAATTATTATTTTCCATGGCTTATACCGGACCTGTATGTACTCTAGTAGCCATGGAGTAGCTGACAGTGTTGCCGTCAGTTGCCGCCACATATTCATTAGTGATATACGTTTTATAAATTCATCGTGTTACAAATTTGTTGACATAAAGAGATAGAAATTTAAAGTGACGTCTTTTATTACTTCGAATGAAAAAAATCGATAATGCAATTTTCTAACCTAAAAAAAATCGTGATTATATGTCAAACAAAATTGAACTTGGTCTTAATTGTTTGTTTTATTTTAAATTAATTTTTTTATTTGTAAAATTAAAACTTTAAAAACAGTGGATGAGCCATCCATTTGCGATTAAGAGTATTCTAACCGATCTTGGAAGTTATTTTTTAGATATACTTACTAACAAATATCTTTTACGCTAATCATAAAATTAATCTTCAAGTAAGCAGGCAACACAATATACACATGACATACTTTTCGTTTGCTAGTCAAGTTAGCCGTGTTTGTCAAATTAACGTAGTAAAATTTGAATTTGGCAAAATAAAACTATATATACTTTTAATATCATGTTATCGTAGAAAAAAATCTTGTGTGTAATTCGAGCGTAAAGCTATTTGCCGCTAATTTTTATCTTAAGCGGCAAAGTAGCACTTTCCGCTCTTAATACACAAATTGCTATTGTGCTGCCACTTTAGAAAATGCATTTTTCCGATCATTTTTTAGCTCGGAAAGTGCGTCGTTGCCGGTCTAGATCGGAAAATTGACATAACTGCTCGGAAAAGTGACATAACTGCTCGGCAAAGTACCTACTTTCCCGAGCTCTTATGAAAAAATTTTCATTAAAGACAAAATACCAGCGTCTAGCCAGAAAATTTTTTCGAAGGGTATGTTATATTATGATTTCTAAATTGATCGGAATAACACGTTTAATAATTGTACTTTGCATAACTGCATATTCAACATAAATATTAATAATAAATGAGTTAAGTTTTGTTATAAATTTTGAACAATAAATATTCTGTTCCTATATTATTGTCAAATTATTGGTGGCAGCACAAAAAATATTGTACGCGCCATACTCGGTAAGTATCACTTTCCGAGATGGACACGTAAATAAATATTCTATATAGCTTGACTAGTCAACATTGAAATGTAATGAAGCATTATTGTTAGCATATCGTCCCCCAAATAAGAAAAATGCCTATCTCCGTTTTGGAAAATTTTACAGCAGAGAAGAAAAACTTTATTTTTTAACAAATATATTATTACATTATTATTGTTTCCATCTAACACATATAACTTTGGATTTAACACAAAAAATCATCCCCACGCGTTACTCTTTTAAATCAAAGTGTGGGACTAGGCATTTTTTTGGCAATTGTCAAGAACCGGAAATAAGAAAATTCCTATTATTTCAATTTAAAATTAACCGGTTAAGTTGACACTCTAAACTTTTGTCAGAAGGTGTCTTAAACGTTATTTTAATAGAGGGTAGCAAAATCCTATTTTTGCAAAAAGTTGGAGTTAGGCACTTTTCTTATTAGGGAGACGATATGTTCATTTTATTATGGAACAAGACATACACGAAGAGCTGCTTTTCGCGTGAACTTTGATAACTGACACTAAAGGCGAATTCATATTTAATGTTTTGAAGGATTACTTAATGGAAAAAGCGATACCTTTATCAAATACTAGCGAACCCGACAGACGTTGTCCTGTCTTAACTATGAATATTGATTTCGAATTGGTATAATTAACTAAAAACATATTTAAGAATCAGTGTTTATTATTCTAATGCAAATACAACAAAAAAAGAATTAGCGAAATCGGTCCAGCCGTTCACGCGTGATGCCGTGACCAAGGGAAATAGGGATTCATTATACAGGGTGTTTCAAAAAGGTATGTCATAAATTATACCACGTATTCTTGGGTCAAAAATAGAATGATTAAACCGTACTTACCTATATACAAAAGTGCACCCAAAAATAGTTACAGGGTGTATAAGATAAAAATTTAAATGAATTTTTTTAACATTGCTCTTAAACCGTTTGACATTTTTTCATGACATTTTATATGACGTGTTGGAATACCATGACTAACAAAATCGAAGTAGAGGCAAAATTTTTTTTTTTATTTTTGTAGGATTTTGGAGGGTGTCACCGCCCCTTTCTCTATTCAACTTTTTTGTAGTATAAAATTTAATTACAAATGAAACGCCACTGGAATCCAACATCCATTTGGAAACTTTTTGTCTCCTAGTATTTGTTTGTAAAAAGTTTAGTTTAGACGATACAGCCATTTGAAATGACAACTTAAAAATATTCATACATTATACAACTAGACGACTGAAAATTTTCGATTATACGAGACGTATTGCCTGAAACACCACGAGACCGTAGGTCGAGTGGTGTTTTGTTAGGCAATACGTCGAGTTTCGGAAATTTTCAGTTGTCGAGTTGTATACAGATAGACTATAGCACGAAATTATTAAAAAAAAAATAAAAATAATGAAAAAAAAAAAGAAAAATAAAGAAAAAAAGAAAAAAAAAAGTTTCCTAGGGGAATCGAACCCTGGACCTTGCGATTGCAGAGCGAGAACTCTATCGCTAGACCACCTGGATAATTTAAATAACATTTCTATTTATATATATATATATATATATATATATATATATATATATATATATATATATATATATATATATATATATATAGTAGGTAGACAGCAATCTACTAAATTTCAAGTTATTTCAAGTTCTATTTACCTACAAAAAAGTTCATGAAATGAAAATAAAAAGTACATAGGTAATTTGTTTTATTTAAATTTATTTATTACTTATATTGAACGTACAATTATTAAAAACATTATTTGACATTGGAGCCACGGCACTTGTAGAGCAAAGAGTGGAGGATGTTGTAGTTGTCTCATTTCTTAAATTTGATATAATGTTCTTATGATGGTCCTCATTTAACTGCAGGTATGGTTGTATTGAATGCTCTGAAGTATGACCCGTAATTTTAATAATTTCTTGAACACTAGTGCCTGCTTTTGATAATCCACTTATTGCGGTCGATCTGTTAGAATGATTGGTTATTTTTACCTTTTTTGTATCGATTCCTATAGCTTCTGCAGACAGTTTTGTCCATTTATTAATTTCGTTTACTCCAAGTGGACAATTTTTATACCAGCAACTAGTCGGATATTTGTCCCAGTCTTTATTTACAGTAAGAAATAGACGTCTGGTTTTTATATTTTTGGTCCGTTTGCTCATCATTTTATTGTACAATCTAACAGGACAATGAGTGGGGTTTTGTGTATTTGGAGTTAACCATTTACTATCAGTAGTTCGTTGATTTCCTCCTTGGGCAGTTTTGGAAAAAACAGTATTATATTCAATACGTCCTGTTTTCTTGCCGTAGTTGTCTGTTTCTTCCACAAAATAGTCTAAAAGAGCTGACACAGCCTCACCACCACGCCAGGCTAGTTCTATGGCTGCAATATGATAAAATTTACGCTGGAGTCCGGAGGGTGTATTTTCATCTAATGCATTTAGAATTTTCTCAATATCTTCAATATTTAATGCAATAGAGCTACTCTTTCTTTTTGACGGAATAGCTTGAAGTTGTTTGCGTTTGGCGTTTTTCGCGAGTACCGCAGTGCGAAAAACAATATCTTTAAATGGATCGATGGTGCGATTAAACTCTTTGAAGTATTTCTGCTGCACTCTTTTGGCAGTAAGATTCCAAATAGTTTTCACTACACCTTCCTTGTAGTCGGTGCCGTCGGCTTTTCTCATGTTGATTGCCCAATCTTTAAGAATGTTGCAAAGTTCTTCATTAGAAGTATTTTCAGTTAACTGATAACTGCGGTCATCACAAAACTTTTCAAATTGTCGCGAAACGAATGATTCGGTTTTTACCGTGTTGGTTGGTTTACTATTTTCAATAATTTTATCAATTAATTCCGTAGAAATATTGCTAAACCGAGCCATGATCAAAATTGACAACTGTCAAATTTTGAAATGGAGATCACAGTTACCTATCCCTCGAGTTTTGACATAAGTGAATATTCGAACTCTACAAGGGTTCGAATATTCGATCTGCGTCATAATAAGTAAATAACCGTTGTAATACATGATAACTATGGAAAATCGAGCGTTTTCATTGGTTCATATTTCAATGAGTGGTATAGTCAATGGAAATTCTACGTATGAAAAATATCAAAATCAAGTTTATTTTTAAATTACAAACTAATTTCATCAAAATAAAAACATTTAATTTAACAGGTGTTCAAAATTACATTCTCCTCCTTTATTCACTTACTACATAGTTTTAACAATGAAAATCGAATAAACAAAAACATCCCACCTAACCTACCAAATGAACTACACCTACCCCAACCTGTTCCTCTCGAATCAGATCCAATTAATCTTCCTTTTAGTCAGTATGAACTAAACGTTGCCCTTTCTTCTCAAAAAATTTCAGCTGGTGGTCCAGACAATATCCCGTCAATTTTTTTAAAACATCTTCTTCCAAAAACACTATCCAAACTTCTTGAACTTTATAACAAAATCTGGAACACCCAACAGTTTCCAACACTATGGCGGCATTCAATTACTATTCCCATAAAAAAAAGCGACCTTTCTTCGACCAGTCCCAGTTCTTTTAGACCTATTGCTTTGACATGCACATTATGCAAATTACTCGAGAAAATGATTAATAACCGACTACTTTGGTATCTTGAAAGCCACAAACTTCTAGACAATACACAATCAGGTTTTAGACCAAACAGAAACACTATGGATAATCTCGTTATCCTTCAAGCAGAAATTGCCGACGCCATGGCCAAGAACAATGAAGTCATCGCAGTGTCACTAGATATCCAAAGCGCTTTTGACACTACATGGAGATATGCTATCCTCGAAAAACTTAAAGAATTAAGGCTATCCGGAAATATTTTCGCATTCATACAAAATTTTCTAAATAACAGGACCTTTGCAGTATCTACAAATGGAAAAACATCTACTACCCAGCTTTCAGAAAACGGAGTCCCACAAGGATCCGTTTTGAGTCCTACTTTATTTCTACTTAGCATTAACGACATATGTTCCAGTTTACTTCCTCCAGTGAAACACGCAATCTATGCAGATGACCTAATTATCTATTGCCAAGGTAAAATCACCACTACCACATGCTCGCTACTTCAGAATGCCATAAATATTATTCATAACTGGTCAAAACGATTATGCCTCAACTTTTCACCAAACAAATCCAAAGTTATTCAATTTAGCAGGAGACATAATCCCCAAAGACCAAACATAAACCTAAATGGAGTTCCACTAGAAGTAGTCGACCACCATAAATTCTTAGGAATAACTTTCGATAAAAAGCTTACATGGAGACAGCAGATAGAGCACACAAAAGGAGACTGCTTAAAAAGAATGAACTTAATCAAATCTCTAGCACATCATCAATGGGGGGCTGAAGAGAATATCTTACTAAGAGTTTATAGAGCATTAATCCGCTCCAAATTAGATTATGGTAGCATACTATATATGTCCGCAAGCCCATCATACTTAAAATCCCTCAACACAGTGCAAAATACAACACTAAGAATTTGTCTTGGAGCCTTTAGATCCAGTCCTTCCGACAGCCTTCAAATAGAATCTTCCGAACCCCCTCTTTTTATAAGAAGACAACGATTATCACAATCATATTTTGCTAGAGTTGTCGCAAATCCGAACAACCCAGTCTTTAATCTACTCAAAAACACACAATCAGCTCCATTAAACCGACCTGGAGCAACAATCTCCTCTTTACAAACCCTGTTAAGAAACATCAATCTTACAGATACATTGCCAATCAACATTTCTAGTATTCCTCCATGGATTAAAAATCCTCCCAACTTTAATACTAGTTTATCATGTCACATCAAAACAGAAACCCCTAAGTCACTCTTCAACCAACTATTCAATGAATTGATAAATACTACTAAATTTGACAAAACTCTATTCACGGACGCTTCCAAAGATGAACACGGTGTTGGGAGTGCTGTCACCTCAACGAATACAATAATAGCATCATACAGGCTACCTAATATCTGTAGTATACACACAGCTGAATTGTATGCCATTTCAAAAGCATTGAAGACTCCAATACAAAACACCAAATCTTTTGCCATCTGCACCGATTCTCTTTCATCCATCCAATCCATAAGAAACACTTATTCACAAAATCCGATAGTCCAGGAAATTTAAGATACATGTCACCAACTCTCTTCAAAAGGAACTACAGTTACCATCCTCTGGATTCCATCCCATCAGGGCATAGTAGGTAATGAACACGCAGATCAAGCCGCAAAAAAAGCCTGCCTCTTAGAAACAACGCCAGAAAACATTCAGCTTTTCCAAGACGTACGATCTTATATTAAACAAATCTCTCAAAGTACCTGGCAAAATCATTGGAGCACCCTCAATACAAAACTACATAAAGTTCAACCCAATATTACCACACCCATGATGCCTTCTATGTCCAGAAAAGACAAAACCATAATAAGACGACTTAGAATAGGCCATTCACGTCTCTCACATGGCTTTCTCATGGCCTCCGAGAATCCCCCTGTGTGTGAACACTGCAACAGCACCCGCCTCACGATAGAACATGTTCTCATGGAATGCAACCACTATAGTACCGCCCGACGTCAGCATAATCTGAAAGGAACTCTGCAGAGCATCTTAAGTTCTACCAATAAGTTCAGTGAAGTGATAAATTTCCTCAAAACCTGTAAACTGTACAATCATATCTAATACTAATATTGTAATTTACTAATTTTAACTAATACTTTGTATCTGTGTCAATGGCCATTAGCTGTCGAGACACATTAATTTAAATAAAAAAAAAAAATATTTTTGCATACGTATAATTTACATTAAATATGTCATTTTAAGTGGCTGTATCGTCTAAACCAAACATTTTACAAACAAATACTAAGAAACAAAAAAGTTTCCAAATAGATGTTGCATTTCAGTAGCGTTCGCTTTTTAATAAAATTTTATATTACAAAAAAGTTGAATTGAGAAAGGGGCGGTGACACCCTCCAAAATCCTACAAAAATAAAAAAAAATATTTTGCCTCTACTTCGATTTTGTTAGTCATGCTATTCCAACACGTCATATAAAATTTCATGAAAATATGTCAGACGGTTTAAGAGCAATGTCAAAAAAATTCATTTAAATTTAACTATTTTTGGGTGCACTTTTGTATATAGGTAAGTACGGTTTAATCGTTCTATTTTTGACCCAAGAATACGTGGTATAATTTATGACATACCTTTTTGAAACACCCTGTATATATAGAAATTTTCTAATTTTCCGCCCAATTTTCTTAATTTTTTCTTTCACAAGAACCTTCTCCTGATAATAAAAAACACAACAAAAAAAGAATTAGCGAAATCGGTCCAGCCGTTCACGCGTTATGCGCTTACCAACACATTTTGCGATTTATTTTTATATTATAGATAATGCCGTATCGCCTATGGCGTCGTGCTCAAACTCCGTTTTAATGTGATATGGCCATCACATCCACTCTTGTGCATAATCACATCCACTCTTGTGCATAAACTACTATTCATATTTGCCTTATGTGATATCCTGATGAAAATAATATATTCTTCTGTTGATAGTGATAAATCTTGACTGGTAATAAATAAACATATTTAAATATTTTCTAATAAACAAAATACTTACCTGTTTCACTCTTAAAACCAGCCATATTTATAACTTTTTTAAACAATACCTATAGGTATAATAAAAACTTATTGCCAATAAAATTTTAGACAAACACGAACCGCTAAGTTTTATAGTCTCTTAACACATGTAACATCTAATTCTCGAGTTTCTAGGGTTTTTGTAAACAAGGAGAAAATTACCAGTAATTTGCTATACTTATATCTAATGACATCCCACTCTAAGAAAAGAAATAAATTCATAGAGATTAATCAGACTTAAAATTTACCTATTTCATAAAAAATGCAGAAAATTATTTTGTTCCGGTATGTTAGGTACCAGTGAATAAATTTAAGAATCGTAGTAATTTATACAAGGCATAATCTAATACTAGCCGCATTCGACAATAAATTATGAATCCTGACTCGTTGATTACAAAAATTCATACGTTTCGACATACGAGTATAATATGACATTTTTGAAAGGAATAGATGGCAAAATAATAAAATACGAAATTGATGCTATTGACATATATGTATATCGAAAAGTATATGAAGCTTAAAGAATGAGTATGAAACAAGATGTTAAGGCGGAGAAAAATGTGAAATGAGGGGAATTAAATAAGAAAAAAACTAAAAAAGAGAAATTAGATGAGAAGCATCGACAAAGTCTGGAAGCTTCGAGATAAGACTCTCAGCTAGCATATAATGTTGTCAAGCCTTTCGGCGATGTTGCTTTAACATTACTATACAATGTAAATGCAACGTTTATGAGAAGATTTTGGGGGAAATCAAAACCTCACAAAACTTCTATTTGTTTCTTACCTATTTAACCTACCTTTTATGTTAACACAACGTAATAAAGTAAATTGCTAAAAATGTATCCACAAGAAGTACTTTGAATATCATAATCTGAATTCGAAACGTTTATGTTTATGTCAATTGTCATGTCACGTTTTTGATGGTTTATTTTTTAACTTGGAGAATTTATTTTATAAATAATTATTACTTATACATTCGAGTAGATTTGGTAAGGGTCCTCTATAAAATAGAAAACTATTTTCTAAACCATTGTCTTTGTTTTAGATAACAATACCTGGTGTAAATTTAATATGTCATTTACTTAGATAAAAGAGACCAGAGATATAACATACACCGGTGTTTAACCTGCGCAAATGTTGTCAATTTCTAAAGAAAGGTTAACGGAGTGGGGGAACTGGGCAGGGACTCGATCTCTGTGACAGGGACCGGACTTTGTTTATTAGCATCATAATGAACTATTAGATTTATTTAAAATATACGTTTAATGGAATTTTGTATTATGAAATAAATTTAACGTGATTATTTAATATCAAACAGATGCCACGATATTTTATGTAAAGAGAAGACCTTTAATAGAATATTTCGTTAGCTATTATTTACTATGGACTTTTCTGTAAGAGACTATACAGTAAAATGTTGAAATAGAATATTGTTAATCGAGTAAGAAATGGTACTCATTGTCTAAGAGTATTATAAAAAAGCATGTGCGCAGGCGAATACTGCAAATCAAACCTTGTGAGTTGAACATTATATTTTTTCTACGACTATCACATAATATTAAAATTTAGTCAAAATGAGAAAATGCTGTTTTGTATTATAACCTCAGAAAAAGATATATTAAAGCTTGTTTCTTTAGGAATATTAATTAATATAGAGGATGCGTCACATAAAACTCTAGAAATGTATATGTCTGAAACCAGATAACATTTTAAAATTTAAACCTATTAAAAGTCATTTGGTCGCTAGGAGTGGGTGATTATCGAAATAAATTACTGATCATTAATAATAATCGATTATTTTCGATCAATCGATTATTTTCAAACAATCTATTTTTGTTCGTATTTCCTTTAAAATTGACTACTTGATTATCTTTAAAAAATAAATTAACCAATAAATCAGTGTTTACAAAAAATAATAAACGAATTATCGTTTATTTTAAATAATCGATTACTTTTAATTTCTATTTTTTTTTTCGTATTTCCATTGAAACATTATTCGATAATCTTTGAAAAATATAAAATAATCGATTAATCAAAAATAATCGATTAATTAAAAAGTCGAATAATCGATAAATCGATTTAAAAAAAAAAAAAAGAATTATTTCCTTTAAAATCAATTATTCGATCATTTTTGAAACATCGAAAATAATCGATTAACGGAAAATAACCAATTAATTAAGAAGATTCTACGATAAATCGATTTTCCAAAAAAAAAAAAAACTGAATAATTATTGATAATCCTTTTCTTTTTTTATATTCCTTTTAAAACTAATTATTTAATTTTCTTTGAAAAATCGAAAATAATTGATTAATAAAAAGCTGATTTACCGATAAATCAATAATGCTATAAAATAACCGAAATATCGATTATATAATATAACCGATTATATTCGATCAATCGATTATTTTTATATAATCTATTTTTTGTATTTTAAAACAAATTATTTGAATACCTTTGAAAAATCGAAAATAATCGAATTATCTAAAATAATCGATTAATCGAAAATAATCGATTTATTTAAAAAGTCTATTAAACAATAAATCGATTTTTCTAAAAAATCGATTATTTTCAATAAATCGAATATTTTGAACAAATCTACTCTCTTTTTGTAATTCCTTTATAATCGATTATTCCATTACCTAAAAAAACGAAAAAAAATTATTAAAAATGTTCGATTAATCAAAAATAATCTATTAAAGATAATCGTTTAATTATAACGGATAAATCGATTTTCATGAAAACGATAAATCGATTATTTTTGTAACCCCTATCGGTCGCATGCTTTTATCAGAGCATTTAGCTCCAAAATTTGGAGATTCGGATTTATTGATCCTGTTATCTCTGAAACCGCATTCGATTGTATAATAAATATTGCTAGAATTTAGATTTTTTTAGTAAACGAAGATATTTTTCGAGTTGTTTAGGGGTTTATAATGTAACATTTTACTAATAATATGACTAATTTCCGTAACTTTAGTATTTTTTGCTTATACTAGATCATATTGCGCGTTTTACTTTGTTTTAAGATTCAAATGTCACTTTTGATTTAACCGCAAATAAAATAAGCCTTGAAATTTTAAGTAGGTGAACCTGTATTTCATCTAATATTCTTGTAAAAATATCTAATAAAGGGCTAAAAACCACTTTTAGTAAATATTCTTATAAAACTACTTTTTAAAAACAAAATTTCGTTAGTAACAATGCCTATTTACTTTAATATTAAATATTTATTGAAACCCCTTAATGCGGATCTGAAGTATTCAGCTCAAAGAATCATGGCGACTTTATGTCAAAACGTCAACAAATATTTACCGCTGAAAACGAATATATTTCTTATTTTTCATAACATTGACACATATTATTTGTATATACAATTTTTCACCATACATCGTGGCATTTTCAACTTGAAATTGAATAACTAAAACACTTTAAATTGCTAATAACACCAACAAATAATTCAAAAATGGCGGTCCATAAATGATTTACTCACGCGGAGACAAGCAAAGAATAGAAATTTCGGAGCATTTCGGGTGGCGTCGTGAACACAATGATTTTTAATTGGTGGGTTACTTAGGTTTGGAATAGACAACATGCGCAATGTGCAATGTTACATCTCCGCTCTCTTTTATCTAAGGTCATTTATTAGGTATCCCAGGCAGCACACATTAGTATAACTAACGTATTTTATGCGTAATACTCGTTTAATTTTGGTATTGGTTGATTCCGTATACGTTTACAGTTTACGATTATTATACATACCGTGTTTTAAACGATATATTATACGTTTTTTATATACATCCTATGGTATATAATTGTAAATTTTTCTACGTTTAAATATAGTTAACAATATACGACTATTTTTAGTTTGCGATGAACTATTTATATACAGTGGGCCTAAATATACGTTTAGGTTTATTTAAATTAAAAGCTTATAAATATATTTATTTACATTACATCCATATTTTTTTAATTATATTACCTGTAATATTTATAACAAATTCCCCATACAGATGGAACTATCTTTAGATGGCGGATGGAGGATGACGTACTAGTGGTACGGTCTTTTCTCATTCCTACTCATGCGTATGTGATGTGTAGTATTATTGTTTAGTGTGGGGAATGGTTTGTGGGAGCAGGTTCATCGGTTGGCCCATTTTCATTTGTGTACACGTTTTGTTACATGTTGCTTTGGCGTCCTGGCTTTTACGATATTGATTAAAAGCATAGGTAAGTTTCTATTAATGTTTTAATTTAGCTACTCCTTTAATAATTGTTGCATTTTACAACAACTACTGTTTTATAGGTACGTACAGTGTGTTAAATGCTTATAGAAACTTCAAAACCTAACCTTACTTTTGTTTCTTTTATTTTTCTACGTATTTTTTAGGTTACCTAGTTATTCCAAGCATACTTATTTTCCTTTTTTTTGTCAGTTGTTTTTTATTTATTAAAATGTCTAAAATAACCCTGTCTCTGCGTCATCTACGTATAAAAATAGCGCAAAATGTTCAAGATGCTTTAAAGTCAAATCAATTTTTTTTTATTCCCAATGAAGATAATATTAATAAGGCTTCGGACATTAATATATCATCTGATTCTATTATTTATAATAATTTCCAAGAAAATAATACAAATTTAACTTCGGAGCTTTTAGAAAATATTTCACCTGAAATTTAGTTAAATTTTGGTTATAGGAATGGGGGTGAACCAAGCGACTTAACCGACCGAACGATTAGGTGTGCCATTAAAGATTAGCTTAAGTTAGCTAAGGCCCGTATAGGACACAACACATCCATAGTGTTAAGTTAAGATTTTTATTTTCATATATATTTTTTGTTAGTTAAAGAAAAGTTTCGTTTAGTTTGTTAATCAGTATTTTAGTGTTTTTTTTTTGTATTTATTTATTTTTTTAGTATTTTATTGTTAATTTTTTTTTAATTAAATATTGTTCTGTACATATAACAAAATTTTCTAAATATTTAGGCCAATTACAACCAAAATAGAAACACGAGTAATGCCTATTTTTGGTGTATACACACCTGCTATGGATAAAATCCAAACTATCATTTAAGAAATATTAACATTTTTCCATGGCCTCTTTTAGAAATTTTGTTTTGATCACTTTATTTAATTTGTGTTTGAAATACATTTAAAACAATATCAGGTAGACGTATTTTACACATTAATAAAAATCATACAAATATATCTAATATAGACGTATAGTAAAACAGGATAATTAAAGGTAGATAAAGTAGTAATGTTAGACGTATAAAAAATAAAAAAATATACGTTTATAGGGCGGACATTTTCACGTATATATTGGGTAGCATATCAACATTATCCATACGTATATTGTAGTCATGGAGGTAGAAGGTAGGGAGACGCTATGAGCATCTTTTTTAAACATTCAAAACGGTATTACTTAGTCGTGGTGACAGTCATTCCAATATGGCCGTTATGCCAGGGCCGGACTATTGATAATGCAACTCAAACCCTAATTTGCTTTTTTAATTAATTGTAAGTTATAAATTAATTGTCATAAAACGGATAATTATTAACAGTTTTAATAAAAGTATTAAGAAATTATTAAAATGCAAGTAAAAGGAGACTTTCTGTAACATAGTTAAAAAAAAATAAATAAAAATTCCTCATTTCATTTTATATGTCATGGTTTATCAGTTACGGTTTAACATAAAATAATCAAACAGTTGTTAAGGTATTAATAGAAAATATATTACGGCAAAATCAATATCCAATATAAAACTTATGTTTATTGACCCTTAAACAATACAATTTTATTATTGTGATGTCTTATGCTATCACATTTTTTTATTTTACTTTTAATAAGGTAACACATCCTAATGTTTGTGTATTTGGTAGCTAAAGCTTTTATTAACAGAACTCTATGGTTATCCAATGGATCCTGATCAAAACCGTGGGCTATCAAATTTGCAAATATATTTTTATTTATAAATGACTTTAACACTGAAGGTACAATAGAGTCTACAGAATTAAGATGACAATTTGAACTAACAGTTCTCTTTTTGAGTATTTCTTCACATTGCAGACGAACGTCTATCACATCCACAGAGGGATACTGTAGGCTCTTTTTATTTTTTTTTGTCTATAAATGAAAATATTTGTAGGTCTTTCTGGTCTGCACATAAAGAATTTACGCATTCCTCACAAATAAGCTTTTTTTTTAAGAGAATATAGTATAGCCAGCAATATACGTTACAATATATTTTGTAAATTCCGATAGCGTAGGGTTTGGTAAATAATCATGATCATGCTCAGTATTATCTAGCACACTGTAGTAATTTTCTGATAAACCAAGAGCCCTGTAGTCTCTTGAAGATTCGTTAATTTGTTGAACGGGACATTTTAAAATTCGGAGCTCTTCTAGCGGAATACAATTTTCACGAAAACTTTCACTTACTTCGACATGTACTAATATTTTCTTATAAGCTGCCTGAAATTGTCGGGCGGTGGGGTTATTGTTGTGGCCTCCATGTGAGCGAATACAGCCAAAGAATAATTCTATGTGGTCTTGAGATATTTTATACATTGGTAAAAACTGTAGAGTGTTGGAAGAAATATACTTATCCATGTCATTTAAAGAAGTTTCTATACTTTCATATTTTTTTAAAGACAAATGCTTTTTATAATGAAACTGAAGTAAATTTATAGAATTTAAGATAACAAAGAGAATATTTATGATTATTTTAAATCTAATTTTTGCACCAACTGCAACAAATTCTCTCATTTTTAATTCATCTTTACAAAACCCTAATATGGTTACAACATATTCACTCAAAGCACAATAAATATCTCAAATACGACCCTGCACATTGTTTACTATGTTGTATATTTAGTTGTGGAATGTTATTTCAGATCATTTCTTCATATAAATCTCTATTAGGTTGCTAAAAATACGTTTAGCACAAGCAACCAATGTTTAATTTTTAATATGTACAATATATAGTTTGCAAACGACATAAAAATTGAAAAACCGTTCATTGAAACCACGATTAGCTGTTTGAAGTATTTGTCAATCTAATATGGCGGAAGTGAACCCGTCTTGGACCACGTGACAGCGTCTCCCTTCCTTCTACCTCCATGATTGTAGTACATAAAAAACGTATTTTATACCAAAGTGAATTCGTATAAATATACTACAACTATAAATCTAATATAGACGTATAGTAAAAACGTTTAATTATAGGTGGATAAATTCTTAGTAATCGGACGTTTATAAGGCGGACATTTTCACGAATATATTTGGTAGTACATCAACCGTATTCATACGTATGGTAGTACCTAAAAAAATACGTAATTTATACCAAAGTGTGCTGCCTGGGACCCAATACAAAATGGTATAACTACAATAAAATGAATAGCAGATAAATCGTTGTATAATGCTTTACCACCTTGTCCGATTAATATGATTATTTTTTTGTTAGAAAGAGGGCACTTCTGGGGTGGTCCCATATACATTTCGCCAAAATCTAATAATTGGGTCCATGATAAAATCCTCACTCTTCATTTTTTATGTATGTTTAGCGATAATGCTTTACCACCTTGTCCGATTTATATGATTATTTTTTTGTTAGAAAGGGGATACTTCAGGGGCGGTCCCATATAAATTTCGCCAAAATCTAATAATTAGGTCCATGAGAAAATCCTCAAACTCTTAATTTTTTATGTATGTTTAGCGATAATGCTTTACCACCTTGTCCGATTTATATGATTCTTTTTTTGTTAGTAAGGGGGTACCTCAGGGGCGGTCTCATATAAATTTGGTTAAGATGTGGTAATGGCATCTGCACGTTTTTGAAGTCGTTTTTTTTAATTTTTAATTTCTATTATACTCATGGATTACTAATGTGAATAGATGGGAAACTCACTGGTAAAATTCTGAGTCGACGTGCTGCCATCTATCAAATTGGAGTGGTACTAAAATTCAATATGGCCGCCAAGAGCGGGCTTTTTGAAATTTAACTTTGTAGTAGCGCAAAAATGTAATGAAGAAAATCAAATAAAGCAAAAAAATTGGAAAAATATTTGGCTAGTTTCAAATCCTAAAACAACCATATTGACTGTTTTGTGATTTGAAACTAGTCAAATATTTTGCCAATTAATATCTTTTTCTACACCCGTATTATAATAATGCACTTATATGCCCATAATCCGTTTCATAATGATACCCATTATGATACAGATTTTTCATTACGATACAGATTTTTCATTACGATACAGATTTTTCATTACGATACAGATTTTTAATCAATAGAAACCTACAATTTTTCAATCAAGCATGCTGTTTGACGTTTGTCCTAGGTTCCTATGTATTTGTTTTAGTTGTCAAAACGTATTAAATTTTGGTAGATAACTAAACTTCGTTAATTATAATATTAAAATGTCTGATATCAGCGATATAGAAGACTCCTCCACACATATCGGAGAAAGCAGAAAATACAGTACAAAATATTTTGCCGCAAAAATCTAGGGAAATACCAATACCCGAAGTAATACCATTAATTACAATTTTGTAGAATTTTTTATAGAAATACACGAGTAATTATTGTTATTGTGTTCAATACCAATATGAATATAATATTTATAGTTCTTGATTATTTATCGGGTGTAGAAAAAATAGCGTATGCAACTCTCATGTAATGGTTATTAATACACTCGCATAAACCATACGAAACTCGCCTTTGGCTCGTTTCGTATCCCGGTTAATGCTCGTGTATTAATAACCATCATTACATGATCGTTGCATAATATACTATTAGTTGATTTTACTTCATTATATTTTTACATTAATTTTAAACTTGAAATAAAATGCAATTTATTTTATTTTATTACAGAAAATTAATGCCGCATCATATAATTTGTCTATTTAAACATGGAAATACTCAAACAAATATGCATTTACACCATTTAAATAATTAAATGTTTATAAAACAAACCTATCAAAAATGTTTTCTGTAACAAAATCAGCATATATAAGTGCTCAAGACCTTTATAAAAGTTTTGCGACTTGGAGTGGCAAATAAGTTTGAAAAAATTGAAGTTGAAGCAGCATCCTTTTTTACTATCGAGGCAAATTTGAGTGTGGTTAAAATTTGCCATACGGTTATTGAGTCGACTAGTTAGGTTGAGGAGCATTTCTTCATTCGATAATTGTTTTCTTGATTTATTTATACAGCACTTGTAGTTATCAAATTTTTATTCATGTGGGCACTGTGATAAATGAATTTAACTTTTGAGCATAAATTAAACTTACACACGTTTGGACCCTTGAAGATTTTAGGGTGTTTTCTTGTTTGATGTCAATGGCATTGTATCAATTTTTGATATTGATGACCGAGGCTCAAATATTTCATCGATCGACAAGGTATTTTGGAGGACCAACATTTTCTTTACAACAATGATCATTTAAAAACTGAAAACAAAAAGAAATTTAAATACCAAACCAATTATTTTAACACTGAATCAAAAACAAGTTTGTAAATATTACTTACCGTTGGTGCCAAACAGTGATGGTGCATTTTTCTTAAGACACTTATTACAAATTATTTTGTTATCCTTAATATGACGACTGCATATTTAATGTGGTATAAATTGCATCACTACCAATATCTGGGAGTGCTTTATTGTTTGTTGCTGAAATCCATCTTCCCATCTTTTGAAAACATGCTTAAAATTGAAAGGTGTCGAAAAATAAATCTAGATTCTAGAAGATGAATCAAAATTAAATACACCTTCAAATGCAATAGCCATTTTAATTTCTCTAAGTTTGAAGTTTTGACGAGCTGATAACTGACATGACATTTCGAGACGAGCGATATTCCGTTAATTGGAGTTACCAGCCCCTGATTATACTCTTCATCAGAGATTAGGGAGATAAAGATTGGAAACGCAACGACCTCAGCAACGATGGCGTCATCTAGCGTCTCAGATGTTACCTACAGGACTGCGTCGTTTGTAGAGAGACCAGTGTTGCCAAATATTTTTTTTGAAAGATCGTACAAGTGGTAGAAAAATGGTATTTCGACAAAAAAAATGTACAATAGATACATGCATAGCATAGATAATATAACTTGACAAAAAAAAAAACTTTGGCATGATAATTTATTTATCTATTATAAAAATGTTTACAACGAAAAAAAAAAACTAAATAAAATACATGAATCTAAATTAACACATTCAAAGTAATCAATGACTGTCACTTGAAAGTGATTGAAATTTTGTGTGCAAGCTTTTCTTATGCCGTGATAGTCGGTGTATAAAATCACCATGATCAAAATCACGATAAGTCAGAACGAAAATGACTGCCTGTAGAAATTACGAACGGCCTATGAATATTTGCAAGTAGTTTTTGAGTTTTATTGTTTTATGTTCTGAAGTTGTTGCAGATATTTAAATATTTTTACGTACGATCAAGGTCTGTGGTACGATCTCACTGATGCAATTTAACATCGTACAGAGAGTTAAAAAATCGGATAAATACAATTTAAATCGTACGGTTGGCAACCCTGAGACAGACAGTAGACGTGGACAGAGCAGTGGACAGTTTGTAAATATAAATGTCAGTTTTATGGGTTTTATGTATATCGAAGAATCCTGAATTTAAATTTTGAGTTCATGATTGTGTTATCCTCTAGATGAACTAAGCGAAATAGTTGTGGCTGTTTTTGTGTAAAATTTGAGGACAATAATTATATTTTGTAATATTACAATAAGTCGGGGAACGTATTGCATTAGTAACCCATGCCACATGAACAAATTTAACAACCCCAATGTGGCGTTCTTTAATTAACCAAAGTAAGTAAGATCTATTTATGTAAGTAACACAAATAGTAATCAACTTTTGTCACAAAGTAGGTATTTATGTATTATTTATTGTTTCAGAACAAGAAAATTGCTTCAAAACGTTGGAAAGAAGATTTGATATAGGACGAAAAATATCTGAATTCCCATTACTGAATTTGCACTCAATATTTTTAAATCATTGGCCATTCGTTTGGAAAATAAAAACAAAAATGCAATGTAACAAATAACAATCAAAAATTAAAAAATATTTGTCATGAATATAGATTTACAATAATTAATCGATAATAGACTGTAAGTGTAGTATTCTTTTTAATAAATAATTTAGCGTAATTATATTGTTTAAGTTTATTTAAAAGAACATAAGAGTGCAGTCGATATTTATATAACCTTTATTATCAGGTTTTTAAATTTCCCGCTGCGTTGTTTGATATCGATGAAAGCGCCACATAGTGTGTCAGATGTTAACTGCGATAAAGCTGGTCGTTGTTAAGGTTTATATGGGCCCACCTCCTCACTCGTTTCTGACTCTAGAGATGGCTCTACCTGTCGAATCAAATTTAGTATACAATTTATTATTAAAGTTACAGGGTTCTATCTGTGATAGAATAATATTTCGTTAGTTTATATCGCCGCCAAAAGGGACTGCTAGCGCAATAATAGATTACGCCGGAGATTTTCATGATTCGATGCGAAGAACGTTGCCAAACTTCAATATAATTATGTTTTATTTGTTTATATTATAAGCCGCGGGAGGTGTGGTGTTGAGCGCGGATGTCCCAAGCGATCCAGCTAAGAGATGGATATGACCTGGCGAGCTTTTGTTAAGTCTTCCACTGGTCCACTCAATCATTCTCAACTATAGAACTTTACTGAAATAAAATTATTTAGGGTGAGCGCATTATCCTTAAAATATGGTATAAAATTAGAACAATATAATCTATGTGGTATGGCGAATGGACTCAGTTCGCGCAGTCAAAAAATTGAAATAAAAAAAACTGACTGGAGGATACGTTCGCGCGCTATGGTTGGGTACTATTTAATAATAAAATGAATATTAAATATTTTAAATAAAAACTATCCATAATTTTAAAGGTGAGAAGAGAAAGAAAAAAAAAATAGACAGAAAGGGAAAGAAAGAAACAACGTAAACAAAAGCTTAAGAAATGCAACTCCAAACGATTTAATGTACACCTCAGGTATACATTTTTGAAATCGAATAGTATGAAAGAATAGAAAAATGTGATAGTATACAGAGTAACTAACTAATACGTAGCTTAAAGGTAAAAAATTACTCAAAATCAATCCTACGTAAATCAATTTTAGGAAGTTAAATGACAACCGGTTTCGGGATTAGGCCATCATCAGGTCTACAAATACAGTAATAAGCGCTTACAATATAAGATGACGTCTCCATAAAATATTTAAAAAAATACACGTGTATGATTAAAAAGGCAGTTGTAAGAGGTACGATATGTGGGAAATATGATAGAAATTGTACAAGTTGAAAAAGGTTTGCATAAAGAAACTTATAGGCTAACACTATTCATCGCCATATTCTCACATTTATCAACATGTCCCAGTGCAGTGGCGACAGAAGGGGGCACAATAAATCTTTTAGGTCGCAGTGCTTTAACACCCCATTCTCAACATAACAACATAACATGTCCCACATATGATATTTATTACCAATACCTTACCCTTGTTGGGGCTCGGTTTTAATCATGCACGTGTATTTTTTTAACCTTTTTATGGGGATGTCCTAGTAGTGTTTTGTAATCGCTTATCACTTCATTTTTAGACCTGATGATGTCCTAAGGCCAAAACATTTAACTTAATAAAATTAATTTATATGGGATTGATTTTGAGTTATTGTCTTACTAATATATAGGGTGTTTCATTAAAAAAAAAAAACAAGAATAGTGGTCATAACCGGGGAGGAGACCGTAAAAGTTACAACGAGTATACCACGAGCAGAATTGTCCCTTTATATGATTTTCGACTTGTTCTTGTATTTTTTCATGAAAGCCTCACTTTTAAAATTATTTAGAGTGGATGTGGATAATTTTCATTGAAAATTCCTGTGTAGGGCAAAGTGCTAATACAATGACGTTGTATCCATTTTTCATCTCTGATAGATGAATCGTCATTTCATTGGTGATATAAGATCACTGAAAAGTCATAAATGTTGCATAACAAAAAACTGGTTATTTAGCATTTGTCAGAGAATTCAGTATAGGATTAAATTCAAAATTATTCTTTAAATGTTCCAATTGTGGATTTGTGAAATCAATAACCACAAATAAGGAAACTTCAAAGTTTAAAGATAAATATTCTGGCTACTACATCTATTAGCAAAGGACATAACACTTTGCAAGAAAATTTGGTAAAATTGGGTATTTCTTATTTCGATATTCTCACGTTTTGCATGTTTCTTAATAAAATATGTCACAATTAATGAATTTAGTGGTGACCATTCAATAATTATATCACTAGAGCCTTAATCATATTGCCTTGAACTTGGCTTCGTAGCCCTTAACTGTATCAGGGTCCTACTCTCGACATTAGGACCTAACACGTCTCTGTAAAAGGGCTGAAGAAAACACAATGCTTTCTTAAAACAAATAGTATTTCTATTAGAAGATATGATATTTAATATTCGGCAATTTATGAGTTTTAAGATATAAGCCGAATAACACGTTGTTCTAGGCAACAGTCGTACAAACTACAACCACAGTAATTGACTGTTTTGACTAGACTGCTTTACCCGGGAATATTAATTGTAAATCATGCCTCTTCCATTACCTTAAGGGCTAACAATTTCTGTGCAACAAAACAATTCTACAAAATACTTCACAGCTGAGCATACACAAATATGGACCAACACTATCTTTAAAACAATTTAGCTTACCAACTGCAATATCTGCGACACATGTAACAACAATTTATTAAAACCGCGATTTAAAATACAAGAGGACTTTTAATTTTCTACGACGGAGATCCAGAGCCTTCGATCGAAGTCTCAGTGATCAGGAACCGCTACTGGGAATATCCTACAAGGAGGCTCTCTTATGAACCCGATGAAGAGGATCCTCTATTGTGGAAAACGCCCTGTGTGTCTCTTTGAGGTTACCTTTATAACTTCTGCATAGTTTATTGTTATTAAACTAATATTTAATAATAATTAAATAATCAATTTTGTACATGATTGCAACTTAAAACCAATTCGCGACGTAATTAAACAAACTTTTACGTACAGGGTGTTATTTAAATAATTAATTAAAATTTGGAAAAATGTGAATTTATACGAAGCGTGACAATAATATTAAAGTTATAACAAATCGACCGGAAGAGGCACCCAGCTAGCACATAACGTTACCAAGCCTTTCGGCGATGTTGTTTTAAGGGAACATAATGACATACCCATACAACGTAATTGAAACGTTAATGAGAAGTTGTTGAGGGAAATCAAAACCTCGCGAAACATCTATTTGTTACTTACGTATTTAACCTGCCTGTTATGATAACACAACGTAATTAAGTAACTTGCTAAAAAAGTTTCCACGAGAAGTACTATGGACTTTCGAACGTAGCCATTCGTTTGTCATAACCAACAAAACATAAAAAAATGTCACTTGTCACTTTTTCTTGTACGTATTTGAGATTTTAAAGAAATTGGAAACTATACGTTTGAATAAGTTTGGTAAGTTGTTTTCTTCTTTTTAATAAATTTTCTAATTTTCTAATTTATTGTCTGTTGTTTTAGATAGTAAAATTTCAATTTCCAAATACAATAAAAAATAAATCATTGTAAACAAGTAGATACAATTAAATGATGAAATATTTATTTTACACGATAATAGGGATCTTATTGATGCCTTAATACTATAGAAGTAACGATATTAAACAATGAAAGTATCGATATTTAGGCACTGAATTACCAATACTATCGCCATAGTGATACTTAGAAGCAAGTATTGTATCGCTATGTGTGTGGTCAGAGATTATAAGGTTTGTTCAAATATTTGTACTGAAATATTTTAGTTTTTGCATGTGGTGAAACTTGGTAATATGATTAAGCGTTACCACTGTTTTTTTTGTTATTTAATTATAAGGTAAATTGCCAGTTATTGACACTGTAACTTGTACCAGGTAGAGTACTAGTAGAGAAAGAAAAGGTGTCGACTACAGAATATACTTTACTGATGCACTCTTGTTATTAGTTAAGTTCCCTACTCCGTCCTGTTGAATGGGGGTTGCCAGCCGTTTAACAAAAATCTTTTACTTTTTCGATACTTTGTTACTCGAGACTTATAAATATTAATATCTTTAACATAATATCGAACAGTATCGATGCCTCTACCACAAAGTATCTCACATGATACCGGTATTGATACCTTTGACCGATACTCAACCCTACTCCCAATTATAAAAATACAAAAACAGAGAAGTCTTATACTGCCATCCTAACAAGAGAAGTCCTATCTGAAAATTTATATTTATTACCTTTTAAACCTTTTTTTGTGTAACTTTTTAACATTTTAGTACCTTTGTTGCAAATAAGACATTCCTTTTCAGTATTGAGAAAGATAAAATGTAGACAAATGCACATAAAAAAAAAACTGCCAATTTTGCAGATAAAACCTTTCTTGCTAGAACAGCAGTATAGAAGTGCTCATGTAGTTCACTAAAGATAAATAACATTTAAATTTGTTACGTTTCAGTAAATTAAGTATTACCATTGCTGGACAGTAGTGACGTTTTGGTGGATAAATACAGCATTTCACTGGATATATATATATATATATACCTATGCCATTTTGCTGTACGTTTGCTGCACAATACCAATTGCTGGACAAACTTTAAAAATGCTTTACAATACAGAAAAATTGCTGTAAGTATGGTCGCCCTAGTGTAATATTTTAATCACTAAAAATAAATTTTAAAAATATTGTGTTTTAGGTTTCCTTTGTGCTGGATTATAATTCTAGTAAAAATCTCAGGAATTTTAGAAGCTAAAGTTAATACAGAATTGGTTGAAGAAGAATATATAACATCTGAGATTATTTCTTCTTCTTTCATAGCAGAATATCATGCTAAAAAACATTGTTCTGTATAAGTTGAACATCCATTATTAAGTATCAAATTTGTAAAAGTCAAAATAAATGTTATTATTTATTTAAAAAAACAAAGTAAGTAAAAATCAACTAAAAATAGGTGCAACGATTTAAACGTAATTTAAACGAGCATATTTTTTATTTTCTTTATATATATATTATTTTCTTAATAATAATTAAACAAGTAAATTTATTATCTACAAAGTTATTTTTACGGAAGAAACTATGTAATTAAGTTCACATAATTATTTGTTTACAGTACGCTACTGATACATAATGTTCTAAATGGTTAAAATATCAAAATAAAATAAAAAAGAAATTAATAAAATTGTCACAGTATAAAAATGAAGTCAATAGTGTAATAAAAGTTGACACTTTAAAAAATAAACCTTTTAAAATGTCATAATTTGAAAAATACTTATTGTAATTGGACATCAGTTGGTCTACAAATAAATTCTGTCCATAGTTAGTTCTATGAGCATTTACATAAAATAGTTTCATATGCCTAGTAAGTCTGGCAGGAACAAGGAATCTAATAAAGTGTACCAGGCTGTCACTATCAATCAAACCGTTCAATAACTTATACAGGAAAACAAATGATGCTTCTCGACATCTGCATTCCAAACTCTTATAGGTCCCTCTCAAAAATAACATCAAGATCATTTATAGTTTGCTCAAAACTTAGTTCAGAACCTGCAATGACAATCATGAATAATGATATTAGCTGTTTTATTAAACCTTATGACTTTACATTTATCAGTATTCAGTTTAAGCAAGTTATATCATATTAAAACTATGATTAGTACCAGTTGTAGGCAAATATCTTTTTTTAGCATCCTACAACTGCCATCTTAATAAAAATCTAGTGACCTTTGAAATATACCTTATATAAATACACTTTTTACTACTTTTGTACAATCGTGCACCATTTTAGCTACCAGTGAACCTTTTCAATATAGGTACCTTATTATACTCTTTCGTGCAAGCGTTCAGTGTTTTCGATTCTAGTGAACCTTTGAGATATTCCTTATATACCCTTTATACCAAATTTTGTCCAATTTGTCAGTGTTTTTTACCTATATTATTAATACCTACCTCTACTTGTATGATATTGGTTCTTGATTTCAAAAGCTTTTTAATAATAAATTTATACAATTTTTTATTTTGTTTTCTTCAGATTTTACTATATCCTCAATATACTATTTTGAATATAGTGTATCCAAGGATGGACATAACTATACTTGTAAAGATATTTATTTTAAATTTTTCAAGAGGTCTTTTTCATAATTTCTCAACGTTAATCGTATTTATTTAACAAGCAAAAGAAATTATGAAGAAGTACTTTTAAATTTAAAATAAATATTTTTACAAGTATTGTTAAGTCCATCCGTGGACACACTGTATAATGCTGTAGAATGAATTCACATTATAACATCTACAGAAAGTTTCAGAGCAACTTTCGGGGTAAGTACCGTAAAAGTGCTAGTGTGATGTTTTCCGAACTTAATTTTGTAACCTCTGTGAGATGTGCTATAAAAGTCTTGCCGTTGCGGACATTCGGTGGTTGCAGGGATGATAGGGTTACATTAACAGTACATTGCATGCGAGCTTAAAGAGCCTAAAATTGCAGCTTATTAACGTAGATGGGATGTTTTTGTGCTAGCTGGGCAGGTACGAATCATACCTACAACAACGGTTCTAAAACAAAACAAGGCTTAGGATGTGGAATATACTTCACATCTTTAAATCTAAACATAAAATGGGCTGTGAGCAGTAATGCCAGTGTAGTTTAAACCGAGCTCATGGGAATTCTCATAGCAACAAAAGAAATCATAAGAAACATTAGTATCCATTGATAATGTGTTCAACTTAAGATAGATCAAAAGTCACGTCACATTGAAAGGTAATTGTCTTGCTGATTCACTAGCCAAGCAGGCAGCCAACCAAATACTTTTTGGACCTGACAAAATCGGTAGTGACATTCCCTTGTGAAGTTCAAGGAAATATTGAATGAAACAAGAAGCTGCAGGTAGCTTTCATGTTATCCTGACAACACTACAGCAAACAAATACTTGACTATCACTAGATGCCTGATCACAGGCATTCTGACGGGTCACTGCCAAGTAGGGAAGCATCTCCATGTCATGGGGCTGGCAGAATCCGCACTCTGCACTAGGAGGTGCCGATCTATTTAGGAAGATGCAAAATGGGTTTAGTAAAGCCTAAGTACCGTGGGTTAACCCACCTTCCACACGTTACAGATATAGATGTTAAACTTAACGAAACTGTTGCAATTGAAACATATGCTTCTATTACAAAGAATACAGTTGTTGAATGTGGTTTATTCATCTTTTAAGAAAAATGTTATCGTTTCTTAGGAACTTCACCAGATGGATAGGTAAAGTGTTTTTACTCAGCTCGAGAATTTGCACTATTAAATGCACCAAAACATGTTAAATATTTTTGTTCTACTACTGCTGATGGCAAAAAATTGTTCTTTAGGAAAACCATAACTATTTTTACTAAACGTTTAACAATGATTTATTTTTTGTAGGATCAATAAGAATTTTTAAAAGGTATATTTAATAAATGTATTTATAATAGAAATAGTTTTTTTAGGTAAAAAAAAAAATAGGAAATACCTACTTAGGTACTATTATGGTTTTTAAGCCAATCAGATTTTTACGAATTTATATTTTTTAACAGAAAAAATGTCATTACTAAATACCTGTTGTTTTAATTTCAAAATCCGTTTTTTTTACTTGCCGACCTTCTTAAATATTGTCCTACGATCCAATTTCTACAAAAAACTAATCAACATGCAATTAACATGATACTGATATTTGGTAAACATCTGTTCACCTTTTTTAATTGATAAAACACATGCATCATTCAGAATGCACCTTTCATTTAATAATTAAATAATTCAAATATTCTGTAAAATGAATAGGTACGTTTGCATCGACCGAATTATTAATAGAAAAATATTTATTTAATCCAGCGAACTTAGTAATACAACTCGATCTGCAACACGGTAGCGTTGGTGTATGCGGACATCCGAAATTTCTGTTTGAGTAGGAAATTTAGTGCTCTCTGTGAGCAATTTTATAAAGTACTAATTGAGATGGCCGCACCTCTCAGAGATAAGACTTTGAAAGAGGAAATTCAAAATAGTGTTATTGTTAAATTGAATTTTTCACTAAATTTATAAAAAACTTATTAATGTTTCGAGGTCAATGTCTTTAAATATAATTATTTAAGGTATATTCTTTAATATTACATTCATTTTTATAGTTTAAATCTAATTTTTGTTAATAAAATATATATATTCTTCAATTACGTCATTTCTGCAAGTTCAATCATTTTCAAAAAATTTATGTAAGTTTCTTAACCAAAACTAATTTATTTTATGAAATAATGATCTCTCATGATATTCTAGTTTCTTTGTTTTATACTTGTAAAAAAGTAAATTTTTCGATTTTTCTTGAGAACAAATAATACAAATCGGATCAACACTTAAAGTTGTATATACATTCACAAATTTTTTCAAAAATTTTGAACGTGTAGATACTTTTTCCGGGGGTCCATATAAACCTTAAGCATTGGCTTCTTGTGGGCGTTTCCTATCTTTATCTCCCTTATCTCTGCTCTTCATATTACGGAGGTTAAGGGAGGTTGTAATATTAAAAAAAAAACCTAAATCAGAAACAAAAAATAACATCAAATTGAAATTTTCAGGAAAAATCAAACTTTATACGGGAATTAAGCCTATTTTGAAAAAAATCTGATTGAAAATGAGGGTTAAGTGGGTCTGTTAAACTGTGAAGAGAATAATATAGAAGGCCAAGCACTATATATATTTATTTTACTTTTATTTTAATTTAAAATTTTTGATAGTTTTGTGGCAAAAAAAATATTTTAATATCCTTGAACATAGGTACTCAAGAAATCATCATACCAGTGGCGTGCGGAGACATTTTTGGAAGGGGAAGCGATCGTATAAAAATACAGCAGGCCAGTAAGCACAGCGCCGCAGACGAAAATTTTTCGCGGCGCATTCACCATTTTGCCAAAATCTTGCTTTTTTCCTTAGTACTACGGATATTCGAGATTGAGATTTTTGAAGTGTTACTATTACTTTATTACCTAGATTAGTACTAGAAGCCATAAAAAACTTACCATTGAAAAGCTTTCTTGGTTTATTTAAACGAAAAAAAAAACATTTAACCGGAGTTTTTTTTATTTTTTCCAGCATTTTTCGCACAGTTTATACTTAAGATCTATTCGCCTATTCTCAATGGCTGCAAATTTATCTATAACATCATTGTAAAATTTTGGATTTTCTGATAACTGTTTAACAAGCTGTTTTTCAATGGATATTAGGGCTAAATTAGAGAGGCTGTCTTCACTTGTTGAATTTCGTATAAAACTTTTAATGTGCTTTAAAGCTGAAAAACTTCGCTCAACTGACGCACTTGTGGCTGGGATGGTTAGTATTAATTCACACTACTTGACGACTTCACAGAGGGACTTATTTAAACCAGTTGTTATAAGAAAATTTTACACATTGATGAGCGTCTTTTTATCACTAATTTCAGTTGTTTCATAAACAACACTTAACTGCGACTTTAATGCTGGAATATCGAAAAAAAAATCCATAATTTAATTTTAGTGAATTAGAAGCTTCCGATGGAAATTTTGATGAATCGTAATTACTAATATTAAAATTGCACAATTCAACAAATTTTAATTCGTTAAAGTTTTGAAATCGAGAGTTCATTTGTTGTAAAATATTATCAAAAATTTCGGCGTATAAACGACGATAGGAGGTCTCTCTGTCGCCGATATTATCAATTCTAATTCTCTTTCTTTCAGGTTCTAAGCCAATGTTTTGAGTCTTATTCCAAAAGTGTTTAAACTGATCTCGTTTTTTATTCATTTTATTTTTAAAATCATCAATTTGTTTAATGCAAAAGCCAATGTCATTTGACTTTGTAAAATGTCGAATAAAATGTAAAAGGGAAAATTTCTGCAAAACTGTTGAGCAAAAAATTGAAATTAAAGTTTGAGCCAATGCAAATGCCCTTTAGCGTCAGTAACAGTTTCAGCATCCCATGTTTCTTTATTATCCCAAACGTTTTGAAAAAAGTGTATCAAAGAATCACGGTTTTGAAACACTGTTTGTACTAAACGTCCATTGTAGTTCCATCGCGTCGGAGCAACTTTTGAAAACCTTTTTAGAACGTGAATGTCCAAACCGCGAGTTCTTTTCGATGACTCAAAAGAAGGAAGCCAAACCACTAAGCGTCGAAAAGAAAATTTTGCAATCTCTAATATTATCCATGCTTCGCGATAAAACCGAACTAAGTCTATGTGTTATACAGTGAACGAAAATTGCATGTATAAACTTCTTTTTCACTTTAGCTTGAAGGCCTCCTAAATAGCCAGCCATTACGGCAGCACCATCGTAGCTCTGGGCAACAAGCTTAGACCACATTCTAAACTTGAAATAATGTCACAAACAATTTTAAACAATGCATCTGCAGTTCGTTCGCTAGTGACGTCCAAAAATCCTAAGAATCGCTTTTGAGGAATGCCATCCAATATATATCGCACAACAATGAATAATTCACTTAAGTTTGCTACATCTGTACAATTGATACGAAAGGTGCTTTTTTAATTTCACTTTTAATGTGATCCATCACAACGTCGGCAGTGCTTAATTAAATCATTTTGGATTCTGTTTGAGGTACCTCGGAAATTCGTCGAATCAATAAAATGATTTTTTAGGGTATCATCGTATTTTGCTAAAAAACTTAGAAGGTCCATGTAATTTCCTCGATTGGCGGATCCACTTGCTTCATTGTGACCCCTAAAACTTAGTTCATGCTCTCCTAGGAAACAAGTTACATCTATTAATCGTTGTAAGACGTCCCTATTTTTTACCCTTTCATTGTGAATTTTGTTGCTTATTTTTAAATGATTGTCCAAACTATGTTCAATGCGATAGGTCCCGAATGTTTTTTCTTTAATTGTAGCACTTATATGAGATGTGCTATTTACATGTCGTTTTACACTTTTGTGAAAATTATTCAAGTCTGTAATACCGACTGAGTTCCAATGTGTTTTTTCGGCTATATTAAAAAGTAGGCAAGGCCGGCAAAACAATTTCTTCAAAGTTTTGCAGCCGGTTAACCATTCATACTTTTTATAGAACCCTACATGAAAATGCCTGGTAAATTTCTTTGCTGACTTTTCCACTTTCGTCTCTAAATTGATAGGATCCTTTAGTCTACTAGAATTAATAATGTCCGTTTTCTCTTCAAAATTTCTATTTGAAAATCCTTTTTTCAATAAAGGGCACACAATACAGACACAATTTACCATATTATTATTGTTCACAGGCACAGTGCATAGTTCCTCCATTTTACAAAAAGAAAAACAACTACGAAAAACAAACCGAAATCAAGTCTACGATTTTCCTCAAATGTCGATTCGCGGTGCGAATTGCAATATGCGTAAGGCGACGTAAAAATCGCTACCTCTCGACCATATTTCACGTATTCAAATAGACTGACAACTGTCGCGGCAAAGCAAGGTCAATAACACGAAGCGAAATCAATTGGAAGATATGCCGGCTTTTTCAAGACGCCCTTCCGCCGACGGACTCGAAGTATATGGTGTGTGCGTTTATCCAATTAATTTTCTCAATGAATTGTTAGTACATTTACGAAGTTTACGTAATGTTTCTGAAAAATATATTACCTAATTTAATATTAATTTCTATTCATTATAAACAGAAAAATATTTATTTTTAAATCTCAAAGTGTAGGGAAGCGGTGCTTCCCCCGCTTCCATGAACCGCACGCCCCTGCATCATACAACCTTGAAGAATCTTCATAAATCCTCGCAAATTCTCGTGCATTCGTATACATCCTCGTAAATTCTTATACAACCCTAAGAAATCCTCGTAAATCCTCTTTTTTTTTTGGTTCGGTCCAAAATAAGACTAACAATTCTCGTTCAAGCTTAACTTATATTACTTATCTTCCATAATTTTTAATACTTCAAACAGACTTTTTCTAACAATCCATAATCAATAATTTCTAAAAAAATTATTTCTCTGACTACCTCACTTTTCTACACCACCCCGATATTGCCGCTATTATAATTTCTACAACCAAATTTGCCCTCAAGAAATTTCCATATTAACATATTTTAATATTCTTAGAAATAAATTAGACATCCTTTATAATCTTTGTCTTTAAAAGTTGACTCATCAATTTTTAGCAGCTGCAAACAAATTTTTATTTTTCTATAAATTCTTCAGAAATATGTTGAAACCTGTCCGAGTACTAGATGACCAGTGGAAAGTTGAAAAGTTTTACGCGACGCATAATTTGATATTCAACTGTTCCACTGGATCTCGGACGGTTTGCAGTACATTTTGAAGAAACCAGGACAAGCCTGTCGCAAAATCTTCCAGTCTGCAGCCGAATGCAGCGCTAGCCTTATTTGAAGGTGCACATCGAAATCATTACATTTTTGTAAGCGTTTTTGTATTTTTTTTTATCAAGTCAGCCATGCTCTTTACAAATGACAGTAAATAAAAATGGCTTCTTAGTTAGTGTCACAGTGATTTATATAAAGACATTTTCTAGAAATAAACATCCTAATTTATTTATTTTGTGTTGGAGATATATGAAAATCAAATTTTGTAGGATTATATTTATTATTTTTGGTGAGCATATTTTAATATCACTCAAAATAATTTACTTGATTTGCCATAAAAAGTGTCTGCCATAACACCGTTGTTAGTGACAATTTTACATTATTTTTTTAGTTAGAATAATAAGTTTTTATGTTCAAATATTATTTTTAAACAGTTAAACGTTCCATTTAGGTTCTTTCACTTGTTGTTATAAACTAGATAAATAAATAAAAAAATTAATATAGATAAAAACCTGTTTTAAAATGTTCTATCTACATTTTTCTCAAAGTACGACTGGGTCGGTTACAACATTAGGTATGGCCGACCATTTAATTATTGAAGTTTTTTGTCAATTTATGAATTTCTTGCCCCTTTTAGTTTCTTAAATTTTAATTTATTTCAATAAACGAATTTTTGATTTAGGTCCTAAACACCCGCACCGAAAAATATCCATTTTTTTCGTAAGTTCTATAGGAAAAATGTTCTTTATTTTCTTTTTTGTTATTACTATGCTATATCCAGTAAGGAAAGAATAGGAACCATGATTTTTTATCGAGTTCGAGTTTTTATCAATAATTCATAAATATTCTAATAAAATACTTTTTGATTAGATGGGCTGTACTTAATTAGATGCGTAATATTTTTGATAAAAGACCAAGAGGCGAAAGAGACTTCGGTAAAATTTTATGAATTTTTAATAATTACGTTGCAATTGTCAACATCATTTTTTAATACACAGGGCGTTAAAAAAAAGAGCCAACCTCTATTACAGATATTTTTCAATTATAATACTTTACTGATATTAAACAATATTTGCAATATTACATTCTATACAGGGTAAATTATTATTAGTTACAGGGTGAGGTTTTTTCACGAAATTGCTGAAAAAAATGATCTTTTTTACATTGTCTATTAATACATTTTAGTGTGTTCGTTCTTGATCTACTTCACATAATAGCTATTTATGAAACCAGTTACGTAATGCCTTATTTTATGTAACGAGTGAATATGTGGGGGGTGAGCAGAGCGAGGCCCCGTAACATACCTACAATATTTTTTCTAATTTTGACTAGATTATTATTTATAAAATTGTGTTTTAGTGAAACATTACTGACATCTAGACAACCAATATTACTACTTTCTTGTATTGTTAGTTGCATATTAATCATTTTATTGACAAATAGAACATAATATTAATTATTTATTCTCAACGACTTATGTGTGTTTATATGGCTTATTAAAGTTAAAGTCCCGAAATTAGACGGTCATATTTTAACAGCGTAATCTAATCTTAAAATAGGAATAAAAGTTCATATAAATATAGGTCCGAAAACGTTTCTTTTCAGGGTGTTAAAAGTGAAGTCCTGATTACACACTTTTGTAAATATATTCTAAACGTTTGAAGATAACTTAGTAAAATTTGGTACAAATGCTTACTTTTTTACGCTCTATGTAACCCCAGTTTTTTATCATCCGCATAGGTGGGTAAATTAGGGTGGGCTTAGGGTAAAATTGCCCTAAGTTTTTTTTGTTGACAATTTTTAACAGTTTTGACTATAAAATTTGGAAAACCAATGTTTTCTTTATAATAAAGATACTTGTGTTGCATCTCGCTAGGACGCACCATTTTCAAGTGAAAAGCATTTGAAAATTTCATGATAAGTTGATGTTATGTTATTCGAAAGTGTAAACAATAATTAGTAGGCCTGTGGAATCAGAAATATTTTTTTTTAACTTTGGAAAACCGGTGACTAAAGAAATTTTAGAAAATATTTACAAAAATGTGCCATCAGGACTTTACTTGTAACACCCTGTATCTCGGAAACAAAACATTTTCGGACCTATATTTATATGATCTTTTACTCCTATTTTAGGATGTAGATTACGCTGTTAAAATATCTAATATAATTATTTCATATTATTTTATAGGTTCAAATTGTTACACCCTGTAAATTTAATTTCTTATCTTGTAGAGACATTTTTATATTTTGTACACAGTAGAAATATCAGTTGGAATTAAATGGTTGTAGAATCAACATATTGTGTTTAATTCATAGACCATAATAATTAGTTAGTTGCAATCACCCTCAAATTAGGGTTAAATATATTGCAAAGTGGCGACGAGAGATTTTTTGTTAGTTGTGTTAGTGATATTATTGTGTAGTCAAGTCTTCGGCCTAATATTTTTTTTTCTGTACCTGATACAAAATGCCGGACACAGTGATAGTGCCATTTACCGGCAACATACAAGAATTCGTGCCCGGTAGATCAGACTGGTCAGTATATAAAAAAAGACTTATGAACTATTTTTCTGCCAATGATATCAAAGATGATAATCGTAAACGTGCAATAATTTTGAGCTTATTAAATGAAGAAGCTTATAAACTTTTACATAATATGTGTATTCCGGAAGAACCGGAAGAGAAAAAATTTAGTGAGTTATTAACTTTATTAGATGAACATTTTAAGTCAGTTACATCAATTTTTGCTAACCGTGAAAAATTTTTTGGATCCCGTAAGCAAGCCCAAGAAAGTCCTAAAGAATGGGCAGCGCGTTTGCGTAGTTTAGTGTCCGTGTGTGAATTTGGTGGTTCCGCGGAAATTGAGAAATCGTTAGTGAATCAATTTATAATTGGCTACGAAAAAGGTTCAGTGAAAGATCGTCTTTTTGAAGAAAAGGCCACTGTGAAATTTTTCAAAGTTTTGGAAATAGCTTCGTCCAAGTCGGCGAATCAAACTTTTTTCGAAACAGCGATAAAAAGGGAACCAGAAATTCATTTCACCGGCGCAAGCACTTCTAAGTTTAAGCATCCTACGCATGCTCATCCTTCGTCTGGTCAGCGATATGGTCGCAGCGCAGCAGGAAGAAGCAGAGGTCACCCGGTAGGATCGTCAACAAATTTTAGGTGTTCCGTTTGTGGACGCAAAAACCATCAATCAGATAAGTGTTCTTATCGTGAGTGCCATTGTCATATTTGTAACAAAAAAGGTCACCTGGCTCCGATGTGTCCAAATAAAAATAATTCCAATAAATCGAACAATCGTGATAAAAATAATTTTTTAGATTCCGAAGATTATTGTTTGTTTAATTTATTTAATTTAGAAGAAAAGTCAGATTTGATTTTAATAGATTTATCGGTAGAACAAAAAATGTTTACTTTTAGTTTGGACACAGGAGCTAGTTATTCTGTAATTTCAGATAATTTTTATTCTAAAAATTTTAGCAACAAATTTTTGCAGCAAACTAAAAAGGTTTTCCATGTATATAACGGGGATAAAATTATACCTTTAGGTTTTATTACTTGTGAAATCCTGTTCAAGGGAAAATATGGTACTTTAAATTTCTTTGTCATAAAAAATGGTGGACCACCCTTGTTAGGAAGAGATTTCTTTAATCTTTTTGATTTAACTATTTTTAATTTAAATGAACTTGCCATTCCAGTGGAAGTTAATTATTTAGTTGATAAATTTCAAACATTATTTTCACCAGGATTAGGTAAATTTAACAAAGGATTAATTTCTATTAAATTGAAATCTGATATTTCAGTTAGTCCCAAATTTTTCAGAGCACGTCCTTTGCCTTTTATGATGAGAGAAAAGGTGGAAAAAGAACTTGATAGACTGATGGAGTTGGGGATTATTGAACCGGTAGATTTTTCGTTATGGGGAACTCCTATAGTTCCGGTATTAAAAAAAGATGGTTCGGTTCGTTTATGTGGCGATTTTAAAGTAACCTTGAATCCTTTTATAGAACTTGATTCTTACCCCTTACCTAAAATTGATGATTTATTTAGTAAATTAACTGGAGGTGTTCATTTCACGAAACTTGACTTATCAAATGCTTATCAACAAATATGTTTGGATGATGAATCAAAAGAATTGGTAACAATTTCGACTCATAAAGGGTTGTTTCGGTATAATAGAGCACCGTTTGGCATTGCAAGTATACCTGCAAAATTTGAAAAAATAATAGAATCGTTGTTACAAGGGTTAGAGGGCGTTGTCTGTTTTTTAGATGACATCCTGATTACGGGAAAAACCCGGGATGAACATTTAAACCGTTTAGGAACCGTCCTTTCTCGTTTACAAGAAGCAGGATTAAAATTATCAGTAAAGAAATGTGATTTTTTTAAAGAAAAAATTACCTATCTAGGATATGATATTGACAAGGAGGGTTTACATACGTCAGAGACAAAAATTTCAGCAATAATGAATGCACAACCCCCCACAAATGTTATTTCTTTACAATCATTTTTAGGTTTAATAAATTATTATGGAAAATTTGTAAAAAATTTATCTACATTATTGCATCCACTTTATAATTTATTAAAAAAAAAGTCAACTTGGTGTTGGTCTGTTCAATGTCAGCAATCTTTTGAAAATGTTAAGAAAATTTTAGCGTCAGCACCGGTTTTAGTGCATTTCGATCCTGAACTACCTTTACGATTAGTTACTGATGCAAGTGATTATGGAGTAGGAGCATTAATTTCCCACAGTATGCCAGACGGCACAGAAAAAGTGATAGCTTATGCATCGCGAACCTTAATAGATAGAGAGAAAAAATTTGGTATTTTAGAAAAAGAGGCGCTAGCGGTTATTTTTGGGTTATGCAAATTTCATAACTATTTATCCGGAAAAAAATTTACTTTAGTAACCGATAATAAACCTTTGTCCTATATTTTTCATCCAAATAAAAAAATACCGGAATATTCCGCAAATAGGTTGCGCAGATGGGCAATAATTTTGTCGAGTTATCAATACGACATTGAAGTAGTAAAAAGTGAAAATAATCCTGCAGATGTTTTGTCCCGACTTCCTCAACCAGTGGAAGAGAATTCCGTGGAAAATGTAGATTTCAATTATATAGACATTTTTTCTATGAACGAAAATATTCCGATAAATTTCGAGAAAATACGGCAAGCAACGGTAAAAGATAAAATATTATCAACTGTTGTCGAATTCGTAGAAAACGGTTGGCCTTTAAATAAAAAATTTGAAAAGAATGATGATTTTAAATATTTTTATAAAATTAAAAATGAATTATCGATTGAAAATGACTGTTTAATTTGGAACAACAGGATTGTAATACCTGTTAAATTACAAGCAAATATTTTGGAAAGTTTGCACTCTACACATATGGGTGTGGTAAAAATGAAAAGCTTAGCGCGATCGTATTTCTGGTGGCCTAATTTAGGTAAAAAAATTGAAGAAATATGCAAAACTTGCGAAAATTGTTTAAAAAATAAAAATTCTCCAGAAAAAACCATTGTTCAATCTTGGCCTTGGCCTGAACAGCCATGGGAAAGACTTCATTTAGATTTTATGGGTCCTTTTTTAAGTAATTATTTTTTAATAATTTTAGATGCTCATAGCAAGTGGATTGAAGTTTTTCGTATGACTTCAATAACGTCATCGCAAACAATAGAGATATTACGATCTTGTTTTGCCCGATTCGGTTTACCTAATAAAATCGTAACTGATAACGGTACTTCATTTTGTTCATTAGAATTTGAAAACTTTCTAAAAAATAATCATGTTTTGCATATTACTAGTCCTCCTTACCATCCTTCCTCTAATGGGGCAGCAGAGAACGCCGTTAAGACAATTAAAAATGCTCTGAAAAATGCACTTGGGAAAAGCTCTAATATTAACATTAATTTAGCGCTCAATAATTTTTTATTTGATTATCGTTCAACCCCACATTGTACAACAAATGTAAGTCCGGCGAAATTAATGTTAAAAAGAAATTTACGCACTCGTTTTGATATACTTTTACCTGGTGATCAAACCAATTTGAGAAATCATATATCAAAGGTACAAGAAAAACAAAAACTTCATTCTAGTGGTAAAAGGTTTTTAGTGTTCGAGCCAGGTGAACAGGTGACTGTGCGCGATTATCGAAGAAAAAATAAGGTGGAATGGATAAAAGCCATTGTTGTCAAAAAAATTGGGAAAGTTACATATATTGTTAAAATTCCAGAATTGCAAGACACAGAATGGAAACGTCATTTGAATCAAATGAAAAAATTTCATATCGTGGAATCTTCACTTCCATTAGTGTCTCAAGCAGATGATTCAAATGAAGTTTCTAGTGTAAATAATGATGTACATAGTGATGTAAATAGTAGTTTAGGTGCTAGTAGTAGGCCCAAAAGGGTGGTCAAACCAGTGAATCGTTTAAATTATGATTAACTTGGTAGATTGTAAATATTGAATTTAAGGTTAATACTTCTATTTTTTTTTTGAGGGGGAGATGTGGAATATCTAATATAATTATTTCATATTATTTTATAGGTTCAAATTGTTACACCCTGTAAATTTAATTTCTTATCTTGTAGAGACATTTTTATATTTTGTACACAGTAGAAATATCAGTTGGAATTAAATGGTTGTAGAATCAACATATTGTGTTTAATTCATAGACCATAATAATTAGTTAGTTGCAATCACCCTCAAATTAGGGTTAAATATATTGCAATGACCGTCTAATTTCGGGACACCCCGTATATCTGGTTGCATAGCTATTTAGAAACTAGTTTTTAGAAACCATTTTCATAATGTTAAACATTATGCAACTGGTTGCGTAAAGTAGATCATTTTGACATTTGTTACGATTACAAAAAATGTCGCTTTATATGTCAAAATTAGAAAAATTATTTATCGTTTTTTAATGTCAGTTACATATTTTTTCAAAACCACCTAGATAAAACGATGTCTAATTTGTCGAGCGGCTTTGGAAAAAGGATACAGTTGATTAAAAGAGTATCAGATCATTTTTTATTTGAAGTAAACCAGAAAATAAACCCATAAAAATTTATAAAAAATGAATAAACTTGAACAGAAAATTCCAACAATTTTACAATTACATGACTCTGAAGCTAGCGGCCTAGGCACACAGCGGCCAGCAAGAAAGCAGTGGCGTAAAATTTAATCGACTCGGTAAAAAAATCTGAACGTAAATATTTGGACTTTTTACAGTCCAGATTTTTTCTAGAGGCCCACGACAATTAAAATAAATTAAATTTAAGAGGAGAGGAGGCCAAGGATCGAGTCGAAGGACATGGAATTCTTAGTAAAATTTAACACTCCGTAAAAAAATCTGAACGTAAATTTTTGGACTTTTCACGGTCCAGATTTTTTCTAGATGCCCTCGAGAATTAAAATAAATCAAATTTGAGAGGAGAGGAGTCCAAGGATCGAGTCGGACATGAAATTTTTAGTAAAATTTCATCTTCTTCGTAAAAAAATCTGAACGTGAATATTCGGACTTTTTACGGTCCAGATTTTTTTACTAAGAAGATGAAATTTTACTAAGAATTTCATGTCCTTTTTTCCGATCATTGGCCTCCTCTCCTTGCGAATTTGATTTATTTTAATTCTCTTGGGCCTCTAGAAAAAAATCTAGACCGCGAAAAGTCCAAATATTCACGTTCAGATTTTTTTACGAAGTCGATCAAATTTTACTAAGGATTTCATGTCCTTCGACTCGATCCTTGGCCTGCTCTCCTCTCAAATTTGATTTATTTTAATTCTAAAGGGCCTCTAGAAAAAATCTAGACTGTAAAAAGTCCAAATATTTACGTTCAGATTTTTTACGGAGTCGATTAAATTTTACTATGGATTAAATGTCCTTTTTTCGGATCCTTGGTCTCCTCTCCTCGCTAATTTAAATTACTTATGTATTTGAGGACCTCTAGAAAAAATCTAGACCGTGAAAAGTTCAAATATTCGCGTTCAGATTTTTTTACGGAGAAGATGAAATTTTACCAAGGATGTCATGTCCTTAGACTCGATCCTCGGCCTCCTCTCCTCGCTAATTCAATTTATCTAAATGCTTGAGGGCAAAAGCGACACCTATCGCACTATTTAGTCTTATGGGAAGTGCCCTATATTACACGCCTGTGGATAATGTTATTTTATCTTTATCATCCTATGAAATAGTTCGTAAATGGAATCACAATACTTTTAATTTTGACAGAACATCTGTAAAACGCTTTAAAAATTATTCAATAAAGCATATAAAAAAACAAATATAAAATCGGCCACGTCTTGATGGAATCTTCATTGCTAGATTTCCTAGTTTTACATTTTGTTGAAAAAATAAAATAAAAGTGATTTCTCCCAACCCGCGTGATTGTCGTACTCAGCTTATGATTCGTGCGACAATATTTGCCACTTTTGTGAAAAATGTCACTTTCCACACTCGTAATGTAATATAATCTATTTTGCTATAATATGATATTGCGGTGATAACAAATTTGAGTATTTTACGAGGCTAAGTATTATTTGTTACAGAGTGAATAAAAAAATACGAAGATGGGATATTTATTTAAAGTATAAGTCTACTTTGGTAGGAATATTAGAGTCGGGCTGAATTTGCTTTGGCTTAGGTGATAATAATAATAATGTAACGATGGTTTAATTTATTTATAGTTTATTTATTTAAAACACACTATTTACAATTTATTTATTACGTACTAATTAATTTATATAATACTTAGGCACTAACTCACAATTCTAATTTATTACAATTTATCTATTTAGTCCAATACTTTATTCTAAGCTACTCGTCCGTCGATGAAATTTCGCTATTTATACAAAGCTAATTCTGTACTCGTAGTTTCTAGACGCTTTCGAATGTCACCCGAGAATTCCATCTCTATGACTCAACGGCACGCACCGCCCGTTCTGATAGTTTCTCGAAGCACCCGCGGCATACTTAGAAGATTCTGCAACTGGATCTTGTTTTACAAATTCCAGTTGCATGGAAGTAACAAGGGACAGTCGCTATAACCTGAATGATGGGAGAATGGCTGCAGACCAGTATTTCAACCTGGATATCTTGGAAGATTACTTCCACCATATTTCTAATTATCCTCCAATTCAGCTGGTTGCTCTCTATCTTTGGTATAGCTAGTTTTGGACTCCAATACATGCTCCCTTAGACTGAGTAATGCTTGCCATACATCATGATAGGTGGATCGATCTAGTGTGTGTTCTTTGTTACCAAATAGAAAAGATAACGCGATCCATCTTTCAGTGCTTCTCCAGGTGCTGGCAACTTATCTTGAAATTCTGGCAATCGAACAAACTTCTTCCAGAACACAGATGCCAGACCTCAAGCGTTATTGATGTTGGCGGAAGTGCTATGCACTAGCGAGAAATCTTTGGGAACCGTGAACAGGTCTTGTTGTGGCTCGGTTGTAACACCATGTCTTGCTTTTCCGGTACCTCCATATGCACCTACAAATTCTTCAAAGACAAGTTCGGGTGATGCTCAGTGCTGGTTTGCTTCTTCTTCCTCGTCATGATTACCCTCAAATGGAGCCAGCCGGTTTTGGTGGACTACCTTCGGTTTACCGTTGGGATCTTACTTATACGGTAAATTACATCATTAATTTTATTCTTAATGAGGACTTTGTCGCCTTCCTTGAAACATCTTTCTGTGGCTTGGGTATCGTATCGCTTCTTCATCCTGTCGCTGTCGATTTGAAGATGCGAGGGGACCAATTCATGCATATCGTTCATTCTTCTTCGTAACTGGATTACATAATCTTCACCAGCTACATCCTCTCCAGGTCGGCATCCAAACTCGAGGTCGCACGGTAGTCTCATCTCACGCCCAAACAGGACCTTTGCTGGTGTTTGGCCTGTTGATTCATTGTGACAGCGGATCTATAAGCCATTGCAAATAGCGAAAGATACTGATCCAAATCTCGCTGATGGTTTGAAACCACTCTTGACAGATATTTTCCAATGGTCTTATTCATTCGCTTTACCATTCAATCGGATTGTGGGTGCAATGCTATGGTTCTGGTTTTCTTTATGCCTAGTCTATCACAGCTTCCACGAAAAAGTTGACTTTCAAAATGTATAGCCTTGGTCACTGTGGATCTCCAAGGGCACTCCAAATCGACAGATACACTCTTTTATCAATACATTTGCAACAGTTGCGGCCTCTTGATTTAGAATGGCGTAGACTTCCAACCACTTCGTGAAATAATGCATAACCACCATCATGTAATTACCATTCTTGGTCATGGGGAATGGTCCAGCAATATCTAAGGCGATCCTCTCAAATGAGCTACCAATGTTGTATTGCTTCACGGGAGCCGTCCTTTTCCGCTAAGGTCCATGACTCATAGCATAGCTGGTATATTTCTTACACCAATCCTTTACATCATCGGAACTGTTAATCCAGTAAAACCTTTCCCGAACTCTCTGAAGGGGTTTCCTAACACCGAGATGTCCTCCTGATGGACTGTCGTGTAATTGATGAAGTACTTCAGCTACTCTACTTCTTGAAATGACCAACTGTCTTCTGTTCTTGGAACCATCATCATTTTCAAATACTCGCTTTAATAAGCCATTTTCCAGTATAAAAGAATCCCACTGAGCCCAATATGACCTAATTACTGGAGGGAGTTTCGATACTTCTTGCCAAGTAGGTCGACACTTTTCCTCTTTCCATTGTCGCATCTGCTTTAAAAGAGGCTCACTCATCGCTGACAACCGACGGTCTTCGTACTGTAACTTCTTTAGCAGATGTGGCCAACCCCTTTCCAATCAGAGTTCCTTGACCAATACCTTCGTTGCGCTTCGAAGGTTCCGCCATGACAGGCGTTGCTCTACAGTTCCTTGCAACCGCGTTACTCTTATGGTTTCACTACTTTCATGCAACACCGTTCCTTCCTGCACAGCCACTGGCACGGTTTTTCGATTCGTAGTGTTCTTTGGGTGTTTGCGCGAACTGCTTACATTTCCCATTTCACCGCAATTTCAGCACCTAATAGTCTTCAGTTGTTTCTCAATAAGGGTTTTTATCATGTGGAACAATTAGTCCAATTTATTTCCCTGTTCTTCTTTTACAGTCCTTATTTCACTGTATCCACCAGCCGTGACGGGCTAAACGAAGTGTTTTTTGCATTTCATGGTCACGAAGTTCATCTACAAATGCTAAAACATTCAATCATGTATTCCGGAGTTGATGGGTAGGCAAATCGCACCATCTTCGCAATATCTAATTCGAATTCTTGAAGACTCTCGTCACGTTTCTGTTTGCGATTCTTCAACTGTAATCGGTACACCTGCTCCAAGTGTTCATGGCCATATCGCGTGTTGAGTATCTTTTTCAGTTGTTCAAAATCATCTGTCTCTTCTACAGGTATAGTCTGAAGGACATCTAAAGCGTCTCCTTGAAGTGCGATGGTCAAATTTACTGTCTTCTCTCGTTCAGACCATTCGTTTGCTCTGGCAGCTGTTTCGAACTGTTTAAGGTAGTTGGTCTATGACATCTTTCCGTCGAAAGTTGATGCTTTAACACGAGGGGAGTTTACAGCTCCTTCCAATATTAACTTTGACTCCACCTCAAGGCACTTTATTTCACCGTCCCTGGCCGGTTCTATTTGCTCCAGTTCTTCTATCTTCTTTTCCATCTGTTTTATTTTCTCCTCTAGAGAAGACATCTTGTTTTCCATATCAGAAATTTCATTTTTTATTGAAGACATCAGATGAAATTTAATCTTTTAAAGAAGAGATATCAGAAGAAACTTTAGTTTCTAAAGAAGAGATTTCGTTTTTCACGGAAGACATATCAGAAGACACCTTTTTTTCTAAGGAAGAAATATCAGACAAAATTTTACTTCCAAAAGAAGTAATGTCAGAAGAAACTTTAGTTTCTATGTAGGAAATATCATTTTTAATAGAGGAAACATCAGAAGAAATATCGGTTTTTAAAGAATATATCTTACTTTCCATATCAGAAGAAACTTTGGTTTCCATGGAAGACATTTTACTTTCTGAAGAAGAAATTATAGAAGACGCTACATCAGGAAATATATACGTTTCCGGATCCAAACCTTTACCTTTTAGTGCTTCTTTAAGCTGCTCTGCCCGCTCTGCTTTCTTTCCTGTCGTCTCCAGATCATGATCTTCTAATTCTCGACGCAATTCAGCTACTTTTAAATCACACAGTTTTTTAGCCATTTTAGTCCACTATTTATTTACAGTTCCACTTCTAACACCAATGTAACGATGCTTTAATTTATTTAAAACACACTATTTACAATTTATTTATGACATACTAATTAATTTATATAATACTTAGGCACTAACTCACAATTCTAATTCATTTATTGCAATTTATCTTTTCAGTCTAATACTTTATTCTAAACTACTCGTCCGTCGATGAAATTGCGCTATTTATACGAAGCTAATTCTGTACTCGTAGTTTCTAGACGCCTTCGAATATCCTCCGATTTTGATATTTTAAAAGATTCTTATTGACTGTTGTTTTTATTTTCAGCGAAGTTCCGTAAAAACCAATCTAAATCGCCAAAAATGTTTCGAGTTAATCGGTAGCACGATATCATTGGTCTGATCTCATATTCATTTCACCTCTGACAATAAAGACGTTTGATCTTAGAATGTATGTCCTTTGATGCTAATGTAGAACTTTTTACATTATACTGTCTTGGGATGTACCCTTTAAGATCAAATGGACAAGGCTGCAGATATACTGCCCAGAGATACATTACGTATCAAAGGGTTTATGTAGAATTGAATATGATACGAAGATTTTGGTCCGTCGGGATTAGAAGATTTTTCCGGTCGCGTTTTAATCGGGAAAATAAGGGATATTATGGAGAAGTGGTAAGAAATACTGAAACAAGAAATGGGACAGAGAGTAAAGATGGAATAAGCGTCTTCAAATGGTGAGTCATTTGATTTAAATTTAGCTTTTTCTGTTTGAGATGAGAATGAGCATTTCGATTTTAAGAGTCCGATTGTCGGCTCTATGAAGGTTTAACATCGAAATGCGCATGCACATCTGTTGCCAACAAGCTCCACCAATAAAGTTATTATAACATCGTACCCTTGCTTTAAAAGTATCTTCTGATTTAATACCATAAATGTGATTATAGTACAACCCTACATCAAAACTTTAAAAATGACACAGACGCCATTTAGACGAGTCACTTTTAAGCTAACTTAAAAGAATGAGAGAGTCCGAGTTGGGTCCTAATATTAGTAGGTTCGCACTACGGCCTAATTGGTTCCTCGAAATATTAAGATAATTGGTTAAAACTGAATTTTAATACATTGTTGTCATTCTAGGATAGACATTTTTCCAAATTTGATGGTACTCAGGGAATAAATTAGGGGGTAGGTATTTAAGCTATTTTTAGTATTGCTAATATAAGGTGTTATTTAAATTTATTAGGTGTTTAGTTGCTGTTCAGATTTGAACATAAATCAAATTAATTATTTATTTAATTTCATATGCAGCGTTCCAATTTCGCCTCGAGTTCGATGTGTAAGTTATAATAATAAAAATGCTGATTTAATTTAAAAACTATTTTCAAAACATTGAACGAGGTCGAAATTGGAATAATATATTTTTTGAATGTATATTTAAACATTAAATAATTCTAATTGTTAATAATAATAATAATAAACGTCTTTATTATACCAGCAAAACAACATTTACAAAGTATAAATGGCGTAGTCTAGCCAAATGGCCATTCAACTTAACCATATCACAAATCCTAAAACTAACTTAAACCTAACCTACTCTACATTACGCTGAATGTCTACGGATGAATTCAAATTTAAATTAAGAACAAGAATTAAATAAAACAAATAAAATAAATAAAATAGAATATGAATTAAATATTTTCATTTGCTTGGCTACCAAGAAAATATGATTTTAACATTATTTTAAATGAACTAGTACTCAAATATGATTTTAAGTGTGTATTTAGTGAATTGTATACTTTAGCGACATTATAGCTAAATGACCGTTGAAACATGGCAGTTCTATGTCGTGGCATGGCGATAGTATGGCGATTTCGCAAATTTAAGGCATGTGCGTCAATCCTATACGTAATCCGTTCTCTTAAATATAATGGTGAATTAGCTTTTAATAAATTGCTTAAAAATAATAAGAAAAGAAATTTGAACAAAGAATCCATTTTCAACCATTTTAATGAAATAATGTAAGGTGATATGTGGTCATATTTTCTTTTGTTACAAACAAGCCGACAACACGAATTTTGTATTTTTTGTAAACGGTTTGCAGTAGCCCTGTCGAGACAAGGATAGTATACAGAGAGTAAAGGGGCAGCACGGGTTCTAGAACAAGCCCCATGTTAAATCCCATAAGAAATCGCTAAGGTTCATTCTGGCAATTTTTGTCTAAATCAAGGTCACGCGTCGAAGTTCGAAGTCTGGGTTATCAGTAAACATGATAACGTCGAAAATCCAAGATGGCGGCAATAGTTGACGTAAACAATGAAAAATATACGGGGTAAATGAAAAGTCAGAAGGGCCTTAGCATATATCTCAGCTATCGTTGGTCCGATTTAAACGGGAAAAACGGCGTTACGTAGAGATCGTGGTATAGATTGACGTCGAAAAGAATTTTTGCGTAGAACGAAAAGCCACAAGGGCCTTAGCACGTATCTTCACTGCTATTGGTCCAATTCAAACGGGAAAAACGGCATTATGAAAAGAATGATGAACGTTGAACAGAAAACTCATGTGTAAAGCCTGAAGGGCCTTAGCTTATATCACGTGGTCCGATTTAAGCGGGAAAAACGGCATTACGTAGAGATCGTGGTATAGATTAACGTAGAAGAGAATTTTTGTGTAAAGCCAGAAAGGCCTTAGCGATTCAAACGGCTACGTGTAGAGAATGGCATCTGGCTGTCATTTTGCATACACATGCGCAGTTCAGGAGTCAGTTGTCGTTTGTCTCTTCATATCTTCGTTAATATCGATCGAATTTGAACGTTGAAAATGGTAGATGACAATGTCATCTAGATGGCATGTGCACATGCGCAGTTCAAGGGTCAGTTCTCGCTTGTCACTTTATATCTTCGTTAATAATATCCATCAGATGTCTTGAACGATGATGGCGATCATCGTTCACGTGAACTAACCATATACAAGATGGCGGAGTCAAAAGAACCTGTCAACCGTCAAGGTCAAGTATATCTTCGTTGCTATTGGTCGGAAAGGAATGGGGAAACAAACAGTTGATGTATTCGTTACGTTTCGTTGCGTTTCGTTACGTTTCGTTACGTTTCGTTACGTTTCGTTACGTTTCGTTACGTTTCGTCACGTTTCGTCACGTTTCGTCACGTTTCGTCACGTTTCGTCACGTTTCGTCACGTTTCGTCACGTTTCGTCACGTTTCGTCACGTTTCGATACATTTCGTTACGTTTCGTTTCGTGGACAAAAGGACCTAAGTCTCGGTGGCATGTCACCAGGTGCAAAATGGTCAAAAGGATCTTAGGTGGACAAACGGATAGACAGACAAAAATACAGATAAAAGGACAGGCAGACGGAAAGAGGAGACAAATATACGGTAAAGGATAAAATCATAAAAATTCGTATCTATCTATCGCTAAGTAAGTAAACAATGTCAAATGTCAAAATGCTAGGAAGGGGGAAACCAAAAAGGTATAAACTTTGGAGGAAAAAATACTAAGAAATCATACAGAGAGCAGTGAAGACCTAAGATGATGTAGAAGCCAGTACAGGCCTAAGACGAAGAACAAAAAACTACTGAAGAAGAGAGAGAGAGTGAAACGTTAAAAGGGTGATATTTGTAGAAATTCATAGAAAAAAGAATGGAAAATCGTAGAAATCTTTAAAGAGCCATAGAATACACGGTGCTGCATTACCAAAGGGGCCATAGTTGGTTAGTACAGAAAATGTAATAACCAAGGAGACATTACTTTTCTGGATCTCTGAATACGGGAAGGTAGCAGTCAAAAGTTCAGTATTTGAGAATAAGTCTAAGAAGTCGTATTGTTCGTATTGTAGTCATACATCATCGTCGTTTCCTTATTACTTACAAGTACAATAAAAATACTATACGTTTATTGTCGATGGTAAAAAGGTAACAAAATACTCTTCGTCCATTATCGTATGTAAACCTGCGCAGTACGTTATTGTCGTGTCATCGTCTTAATCTTTATTAAAAATAAATACAACAATTACAATATACCATCTTCGTTTGTACTCGATTATTTTCGCATTTAAGATTTTCAACCTGGAAAATCATCTGTAAAACATTTATTATTACCTTCTCTTTTTTTCAAGCTATCAACCTAAAAAATCGCAGCTATCCAACCATTGTCATCTCTACAGGTTTTTGTATGTCTATTCAATATTCTTTTTAACCTAAAAATATGGCATCTGTCATCTGTCACTATTAAAAAACGTTTGTACTCACTTTTTTCGTATATTATTATTTAGTTTCAGTATTTTTGCATCATCTTCTGTCTCGTATGACTCGTTAAATCCAATAAAAAGGCCTCATTCATTTTTAGAAAGTAATTATCGATTGCTTTTATATTTAGCATTTCTATCCTAAAAATATGACATCTGTCATCTGTCACTATTAAAAAACGTTTGTACTCACTTTTTCCGTATATTATTATTTAGTTTCAGTATTTTTGCATCATCTTCTGTCTCGTATGATTCGTTAAATCCAATAAAAAGGCCTCATTCATTTTTAGAAAGTAATTATCGATTGCTTTTATATTTAGCATTTCTATCCTAAAAATATGGCATCTGTCATCTGTCACTATTAAAAAACGTTTGTAATCACTTTTTCCGTATATTATTATTTAGTTTCAGTATTTTTGCATCATCTTCTGTCTCGTATGACTCGTTAAATCCAATAAAAAGGCCTCATTCATTTTTAGAAAGTAATTATCGATTGCTTTTATATTTAGCATTTCTATCCTAAAAATATGACATCTGTCATCTGTCACTATTAAAAAACGTTTGTACTCACTTTTTCCGTATATTATTATTTAGTTTCAGTATTTTTGCATCATCTTCTGTCTCGTATGACTCGTTAAATCCAATAAAAAGGCCTCATTCATTTTTAGAAAGTAATTACCGATTGCTTTTATATTTAGCATTTCTACCCTAAAAATCTGACATCTGTCATTCATCACTATTAAAAACGTTTGTACTCACTTTTTCCGTATATTATTATTTAGTTTCAGTATTTTTGCATCATCTGTCATAAAAAATCCAATATAAAAAGTCCCATTCTTAGACATTTAAATACACTTTTTCATTAATTACTGACATTTCAGTATGGTATCTTCGCTTATATTGTATCTTTCATTATCCTAAAAATATGACATCAGTTGTTTTTTCAACCCAAAAAGATAATAGCTATCGTTAAAGATATCTGTAAACCTTTGTACTCACTTTTCCCCTAATTATTGACATTCATTTGTTACGATATTCTTACTTATTTAGTTGCTGTATATTTCTACAAAAATAAGACATCAGTCAGTAAATTCGGTTAGTATTAGCACCACTAGGTTATTTTATACTATCTTCTGTCTATGCTATCTTCATAATATTCTCATTTTTGTTTTTAATTACATCTCTCATTAAATCCATTAGTATTAAAACTTTTGTACTCACACATATTTTCGTTTTCTGTTTTTAAAAGATTTCTATATAATAATTATCGCTGAGACGTTGTTCAAAGCAATATTATCATTTCTTGCGGTTACATATCCGGTAAAAACTCAACATATTGTTAGATATCTACGATGTATTATACGACAAAAATATATATACAGGGAAATATCTATCTAAAAGTATACACAGTGTAATAACAAAATTAATTATAAAGGCTACCGAAAATGTTTTAAATACATACGTTTTGAAAACATCAAAAATAAGAAAAAGAAAAGAAAATATCTATAGGCAATCTGTAGACAGATATCAATACCAATGCTAATAAATGTAAGTTTTCAATCAACAAACTCTTATTTACTTTTTGTACGACTAATTCTAATGTTAGATTTCATTCAAAGTACAACAAGTATAATTTTCTACGGTCAAAGCTAAGTTTTCATTCAACAAGCTCATGCAATATGAAGGACTTATACGAGAATATTTATAACAAAACATGGAGCTTAAATCATATAAAATGACAGATGTGTTGGCTTTTTTCTTCTTTGGGGCTTTAGCCAAACTTAGGTTCTCGTCAAGATGCTTAGGGGTAAGGCCATTAAGGGTGATAATTAGAGAAAACGGCACTTCAAAATAAACTAGCTATGTATTAACACAGAAAAATGCAACAATAAAGTTATAAAAATAGTTTTTATGGACTCCGATGTTCACTCTCTTCTCTACATTCTCCAACTTCCTGTTCGTCGTACCAACCTCTTAAAAAAAACAATATAGGTAACCTAACAAATAAAAATTTACAACAGATGCATCTTCAAGTATCATTGTCAAAAAAAGTTTATATTTACTAGAACATTTTTCGCAGGAAGTCACTAACGTAAAACAGAATCCTTCCTGAAATAAAATCATATCAAAACATTAAGTTAAAAGATAAGTTTTGGTAAAGCAGCATTCCGCAAATATTAATGTCGTCAAAATTTATATTAGCAGAAGTTTTTATAGAAATTGGAATAATAAAACTAGGGTTTAGAGCAATAATTTCTACATTCGACTGTTCCTTTAAGGTATCTTGCAACATTGTTCATAAATGATTTCAAACGGCAAAAATCGTCGAAAAACGCCGAAAAACGCCAAAAATGGCAAAAACGTAAGGTGTATGCTTCTACAAGTAGAAATCACATCAGCGTCGTTCGTTTTCGTTCATTATCATATCGTAGTTACCATTGTTTGGATATTTAAACAAAGATATATCTGAAGACGAGCTGAAGATATAATCAGGTGAAAAGGTTTAGGAAATTTAATAAGCAGTTGATACAGAATAATATCGTTTTCTGTTAAACTCTAAAGCATGAGCTCTATAAATTCTATTATATTTTAAAAAATAGTACGCAGGAATAATAAATAAAAAAGGATATTAATGTTATCAAGAAAGTTAATGCCTTACGTTATTTAAGAAAAGCGTAAAGACGTTAAATCTGGTTAATATGCACAAACAAAAACCAAGATAAAATACGAGGGCCTCTCTCTACATACTCAACGCATTTGAATATTTGTAAATCAGAATTATAATACCTACATTACAAAAGTATATGTCTAAATCCATATCTTTATCGCTATTGGACCGATTCAAACGAAACAACGGCTCAGGTGTAGGAGGAGCAACATAGATTAACGTTGAAGACAAAAACCATGTGCAAAGTTAGAAGGTCCTAAGCATCGGCTATTATCGGATAGAATTAAACAGGAAAAAATTACATTGTAACGAAAACGCGACGTAAATTAACGCTGAAGAGAAAAATTAGGCGCAATAGCAATAATACCAAAAGTGCATATGGTAAATAAATACTTAACCAATGAACCTGGCAATAATAAATCTTGATATAAAAAGCTGGCATACTATTTGACAACGGCAGGCATTTTATTGGACTCGAATTATCTTCTTAGTTCCTCGTTTGTTTATTATTTTATAACTTAAAAAACAATCAATGACTTAGAAAGGTACTAAACAATTTTCTTTTGTTACAACTGTAATTCGGTGTTAAACACCGCTCACCTTTATTAGTATTGATCATATTTGTACTAAATTTAAACTGGCATTACGTCATTCATTGTATCTTTTTGGTATTTTTGGAATTATGACTCATATTCTAGCGAATTCTAAAGTAGAGAACAAAAGGACTTAGGTGTGTATCACGTGGTCCGATTCAAACGGAAAAACGAGGGAGGGAAAGAAATTACCGATGAAGAGAAAAAATACGCGCAGTGACCTACGTATATTATTGATTATCGAGATGTCTAGCGAAGAGAATAAACGTAGAACTGAAGAGTTTATAGAAAAAGTTCGAAAACTTAGAAGAGATATAAGATTTTACTAAGATAAATTTTTTTTTGTAAGCTATCTAATAGTAACTAACTGTATTTAATATTACTAAAGGCAGATATGATGAAATAACTTTTAATAATAGAGTTTATTTGTAGATTATTTGGAGCAAATGTATGATTGAAGGAAAATTATAGCAATATCATTAAGAGGACGTTGCTGAAACACTATTACAGGTAAAGCTAAAATAATTATAATATTTTATTAAATTATTAGTGAAAAATAAAACGTTATATTATTTATAAAGATTTATTAACAATTAATAAACATTGTATTGTAAACAATAAAAATATTCCATATATTTCTAGAATTAACAATATATGAAATAATAGTAAATTCCAGTGGGTGGATCCACATTAACATTATTGATCAAATAATAACTTCTGGAAAGAGAATGATTAGTCCCAGGAAATAAGTAACGTTAGCCATCTAACAACTTTATATGTTTCGATAAAAAGAGGCCATTATCATAGTTACGTTTAGATTGTAACTACCCGGTGCTAGAATGGGTTGATGATACTTTTTTGGAAATCGTTGGCTGGTTTAAATGTACTTAACAGGTATACGTTCTATACTTAATTCACTTTTTCTAAATTCGGAAACTGCTTGGTAGTCGTAGAAAACTGCTTCAGCTTCATGTATAACGGCATCACATGCATGTTTTTTAACTTTATAAGATGATAATCACATGGATATATTATGATCCAAGTTGACATGAAAATTTGTTAATATTAACCCCCAAATTTACAACCTTCTTCAACGCCCAGCCGCTGTCACGTTCCTGAAATTCTTCGAGCTCATTTAATATAGGAGCAGTAACTTTCTCATCAAACCAAACATTTAGGTTCGTGTCTCTATAAATAGCAGAATTGGATGTTGTGAAGTACTTATACTCATTAAGTACACTATCTCCCTTCACCACCTCGAATTCTCCACAGAAACTCATATTAACTTTAAACGCATCATCCTTCTTCAATGCAGTCTGGATCCTCCGCTTAAATAAAACATTAGCATCAGCCAGGAAAGCTTTCGGATCAGTATGTTTTAAATTAGAGATAACCGCAGTGCGGATGCGGCCTTTAAAAGCAGATTTGGAGTCATCCCAGCGGACACGTTCTCGGGCCCCCTCTGCTCGCGATGAAACCCCTGCTCCCATCTTCTGCGACGCCTTGATTTGATTACGTATGGTCCTAATGTTACGCATGCAAGCTTCAATATGCTGCTTCTCTCCAAGCGAAGTAGCATACCTCATCGCATAATATAATTTTTTCATGCCCTTCTGGCATTCCCGAAGCCCCTCCCGGGCTACCGCTTCATCATAACTCGCGGTTAGCAGGCCGAGAAAACCAGCAATGTGTCGAATCAAATCTGCAAAGAGTGACATCGTTCTGCAATAAAAAGAAAACCTTATATAGATTATATGATTGTAGGAATTAATCAGGTGGTAGTTATTGGAATTACGCAGCCTTAAACTTAGGAAGGAGTAGATAATAATGCGTTCACTCAATAAATCGGTACTAAAAACGTATATAACTGCATTGGAATTTGAATACCAGCACTTCGGAAATGGTCACAATACATGCCCAAGTGGTTATGTATGTAGTACGCGGTGATCGGTGCCTCCATCTACAAACGTGCGACGGAACCCGCCTCGACTTGATTCGGTCTACGATGTTTATTGGATTGTCATTGGATTGTAGCAAATAAAATAAATTTACGATTCTTAAAGTCGGCTGATCAGATAAGCTGAGGCACAAAAAGATTAGAAACCAAATGAGTGTGATCTGATATTGTAAACTTCTACTTGGACGAAAAAAACTAAATGGGGGTTTTTTTTGCATACAGAAAGACCCTTTAAAGTAGTAAAATCAGAAAATGTTTATCTCAAAAGTTGTAGATGCTGGATACTTTCTAATACTTTAACAATCTGAAACAGGATGACAAAAGGTAATAGGTATTAGGTAAACTTCTGGTCGGACGGAAGACTGAACGGTTTAAAAAGTTTTTAAGAAGGCCTCTGAATTTATCAAATTTGTGCGTTATTCACCATAAGAAACCATGTAAAAATGGAATATTTTAACCCAAATCGATAATTTTAATACTTTAAGATATTAAAAAGCTCTCCGAATTTTTGTTTGATAATTTTTATCAAAAAGCCTATAATTTTATTGTATTTTTATAAGAAACTATATAAAATTGGTGCATTTTAACCCAAACCAACAATTTTGATACTTTTTGTTAAAGAACTCATTTATACCGAATAAACTTTAAGTATTTGTTAATGTAGTTAGCTAACGCGGTATATCTAAATAAATGTTGAAGAAGTTTTACGTGGTTCTATGCTCCAGTCACGTGGTTTAGTAAAGAGTCACGTAGGTTAGTATATAATAAAGTATGATGAAATTTTTCTCAAAATCATTCTTGGCTGCTGCCTTCAGTACACATGCGTAGTGGCAATGATTAGCATTTAGGATGGTCATATGGCCATGCGATAAGCGTTCACGTGAACGAAGGTTAGGTTAGGGTATGCACACTCGACGTTTCGAATTTCGAAACGTAACGAAACGTAACGAAACGTAACGAAACGTAACGAAACGTAACGAAACGTAACGAAACGTAACGAAACGTAACGAAACGTAACGAAACGTAACGAAACGTAACGAAACGTAACGAAACGTAACGAAACGTAACGAAACGTAACGAAACGTAACGAAACGTAACGAAACGTAACGAAACGTAACGAAACGTAACGAAACGTAACGAAACGTAACGAAACGTAACGAAACGTAACGAAACGTAACGAAACGTAACGAAACGTAACGAAACGTAACGAAACGTAACGAAACGTAACGAAACGTAACGAAACGTAACGAAACGTAACGAAACGTAACGAAACGTAACGAAACGTAACGAAACGTAACGAAACGTAACGAAACGTAACGAAACGTAACGAAACGTAACGAAACGTAACGAAACGTTTCGTTACGTTTCGTTACGTTTCGAAATTCGAAACGTCGAGTGTGCATACCCTAACCTAACCTTCGTTCACGTGAACGCTTATCGCATGGCCATATGACCATCCTAAATGCTAATCATTGCCACTACGCATGTGTACTGAAGGCAGCAGCCAAGAATGATTTTGAGAAAAATTTCATCATACTTTATTATATACTAACCTACGTGACTCTTTACTAAACCACGTGACTGGAGCATAGAACCACGTAAAACTTCTTCAACATTTATTTAGATATACCGCGTTAGCTAACTACATTAACAAATACTTAAAGTTTATTCGGTATAAATGAGTTCTTTAACAAAAAGTATCAAAATTGTTGGTTTGGGTTAAAATGCACCAATTTTATATAGTTTCTTATAAAAATACAATAAAATTATAGGCTTTTTGATAAAAATTATCAAACAAAAATTCGGAGAGCTTTTTAATATCTTAAAGTATTAAAATTATCGATTTGGGTTAAAATATTCCATTTTTACATGGTTTCTTATGGTGAATAACGCACAAATTTGATAAATTCAGAGGCCTTCTTAAAAACTTTTTAAACCGTTCAGTCTTCCGTCCGACCAGAAGTTTACCTAATACCTATTACCTTTTGTCATCCTGTTTCAGATTGTTAAAGTATTAGAAAGTATCCAGCATCTACAACTTTTGAGATAAACATTTTCTGATTTTACTACTTTAAAGGGTCTTTCTGTATGCAAAAAAACCCCCATTTAGTTTTTTTCGTCCAAGTAGAAGTTTACAATATCAGATCACACTCATTTGGTTTCTAATCTTTTTGTGCCTCAGCTTATCTGATCAGCCGACTTTAAGAATCGTAAATTTATTTTATTTGCTACAATCCAATGACAATCCAATAAACATCGTAGACCGAATCAAGTCGAGGCGGGTTCCGTCGCACGTTTGTAGATGGAGGCACCGATCACCGCGTACTACATACATAACCACTTGGGCATGTATTGTGACCATTTCCGAAGTGCTGGTATTCAAATTCCAATGCAGTTATATACGTTTTTAGTACCGATTTATTGAGTGAACGCATTATTATCTACTCCTTCCTAAGTTTAAGGCTGCGTAATTCCAATAACTACCACCTGATTAATTCCTACAATCATATAATCTATATAAGGTTTTCTTTTTATTGCAGAACGATGTCACTCTTTGCAGATTTGATTCGACACATTGCTGGTTTTCTCGGCCTGCTAACCGCGAGTTATGATGAAGCGGTAGCCCGGGAGGGGCTTCGGGAATGCCAGAAGGGCATGAAAAAATTATATTATGCGATGAGGTATGCTACTTCGCTTGGAGAGAAGCAGCATATTGAAGCTTGCATGCGTAACATTAGGACCATACGTAATCAAATCAAGGCGTCGCAGAAGATGGGAGCAGGGGTTTCATCGCGAGCAGAGGGGGCCCGAGAACGTGTCCGCTGGGATGACTCCAAATCTGCTTTTAAAGGCCGCATCCGCACTGCGGTTATCTCTAATTTAAAACATACTGATCCGAAAGCTTTCCTGGCTGATGCTAATGTTTTATTTAAGCGGAGGATCCAGACTGCCTTGAAGAAGGATGATGCGTTTAAAGTTAATATGAGTTTCTGTGGAGAATTCGAGGTGGTGAAGGGAGATAGTGTACTTAATGAGTATAAGTACTTCACAACATCCAATTCTGCTATTTATAGAGACACGAACCTAAATGTTTGGTTTGATGAGAAAGCTACTGCTCCTATATTAAATGAGCTCGAAGAATTTCAGGAACGTGACAGCGGCTGGGCGTTGAAGAAGGTTGTAAATTTGGGGGTTAATATTAACAAATTTTCATGTCAACTTGGATCATAATATATCCATGTGATTATCATCTTATAAAGTTAAAAAACATGCATGTGATGCCGTTATACATGAAGCTGAAGCAGTTTTCTACGACTACCAAGCAGTTTCCGAATTTAGAAAAAGTGAATTAAGTATAGAACGTATACCTGTTAAGTACATTTAAACCAGCCAACGATTTCCAAAAAAGTATCATCAACCCATTCTAGCACCGGGTAGTTACAATCTAAACGTAACTATGATAATGGCCTCTTTTTATCGAAACATATAAAGTTGTTAGATGGCTAACGTTACTTATTTCCTGGGACTAATCATTCTCTTTCCAGAAGTTATTATTTGATCAATAATGTTAATGTGGATCCACCCACTGGAATTTACTATTATTTCATATATTGTTAATTCTAGAAATATATGGAATATTTTTATTGTTTACAATACAATGTTTATTAATTGTTAATAAATCTTTATAAATAATATAACGTTTTATTTTTCACTAATAATTTAATAAAATATTATAATTATTTTAGCTTTACCTGTAATAGTGTTTCAGCAACGTCCTCTTAATGATATTGCTATAATTTTCCTTCAATCATACATTTGCTCCAAATAATCTACAAATAAACTCTATTATTAAAAGTTATTTCATCATATCTGCCTTTAGTAATATTAAATACAGTTAGTTACTATTAGATAGCTTACAAAAAAAAATTTATCTTAGTAAAATCTTATATCTCTTCTAAGTTTTCGAACTTTTTCTATAAACTCTTCAGTTCTACGTTTATTCTCTTCGCTAGACATCTCGATAATCAATAATATACGTAGGTCACTGCGCGTATTTTTTCTCTTCATCGGTAATTTCTTTCCCTCCCTCGTTTTTCCGTTTGAATCAGACCACGTGATACACACCTAAGTCCTTTTGTTCTCTACTTTAGAATTCGCTAGAATATGAGTCATAATTCCAAAAATACCAAAAAGATACAATGAATGACGTAATGCCAGTTTAAATTTAGTACAAATATGATCAATACTAATAAAGGTGAGCGGTGTTTAACACCGAATTACAGTTGTAACAAAAGAAAATTGTTTAGTACCTTTCTAAGTCATTGATTGTTTTTTAAGTTATAAAATAATAAACAAACGAGGAACTAAGAAGATAATTCGAGTCCAATAAAATGCCTGCCGTTGTCAAATAGTATGCCAGCTTTTTATATCAAGATTTATTATTGCCAGGTTCATTGGTTAAGTATTTATTTACCATATGGACTTTTGGTATTATTGCTATTGCGCCTAATTTTTCTCTTCAGCGTTAATTTACGTCGCGTTTTCGTTACAATGTAATTTTTTCCTGTTTAATTCTATCCGATAATAGCCGATGCTTAGGACCTTCTAACTTTGCACATGGTTTTTGTCTTCAACGTTAATCTATGTTGCTCCTCCTACACCTGAGCCGTTGTTTCGTTTGAATCGGTCCAATAGCGATAAAGATATGGATTTAGACATATACTTTTGTAATGTAGGTATTATAATTCTGATTTACAAATATTCAAATGCGTTGAGTATGTAGAGAGAGGCCCTCGTATTTTATCTTGGTTTTTGTTTGTGCATATTAACCAGATTTAACGTCTTTACGCTTTTCTTAAATAACGTAAGGCATTAACTTTCTTGATAACATTAATATCCTTTTTTATTTATTATTCCTGCGTACTATTTTTTAAAATATAATAGAATTTATAGAGCTCATGCTTTAGAGTTTAACAGAAAACGATATTATTCTGTATCAACTGCTTATTAAATTTCCTAAACCTTTTCACCTGATTATATCTTCAGCTCGTCTTCAGATATATCTTTGTTTAAATATCCAAACAATGGTAACTACGATATGATAATGAACGAAAACGAACGACGCTGATGTGATTTCTACTTGTAGAAGCATACACCTTACGTTTTTGCCATTTTTGGCGTTTTTCGGCGTTTTTCGGCGTTTTTCGACGATTTTTGCCGTTTGAAATCATTTATGAACAATGTTGCAAGATACCTTAAAGGAACAGTCGAATGTAGAAATTATTGCTCTAAACCCTAGTTTTATTATTCCAATTTCTATAAAAACTTCTGCTAATATAAATTTTGACGACATTAATATTTGCGGAATGCTGCTTTACCAAAACTTATCTTTTAACTTAATGTTTTGATATGATTTTATTTCAGGAAGGATTCTGTTTTACGTTAGTGACTTCCTGCGAAAAATGTTCTAGTAAATATAAACTTTTTTTGACAATGATACTTGAAGATGCATCTGTTGTAAATTTTTATTTGTTAGGTTACCTATATTGTTTTTTTTAAGAGGTTGGTACGACGAACAGGAAGTTGGAGAATGTAGAGAAGAGAGTGAACATCGGAGTCCATAAAAACTATTTTTATAACTTTATTGTTGCATTTTTCTGTGTTAATACATAGCTAGTTTATTTTGAAGTGCCGTTTTCTCTAATTATCACCCTTAATGGCCTTACCCCTAAGCATCTTGACGAGAACCTAAGTTTGGCTAAAGCCCCAAAGAAGAAAAAAGCCAACACATCTGTCATTTTATATGATTTAAGCTCCATGTTTTGTTATAAATATTCTCGTATAAGTCCTTCATATTGCATGAGCTTGTTGAATGAAAACTTAGCTTTGACCGTAGAAAATTATACTTGTTGTACTTTGAATGAAATCTAACATTAGAATTAGTCGTACAAAAAGTAAATAAGAGTTTGTTGATTGAAAACTTACATTTATTAGCATTGGTATTGATATCTGTCTACAGATTGCCTATAGATATTTTCTTTTCTTTTTCTTATTTTTGATGTTTTCAAAACGTATGTATTTAAAACATTTTCGGTAGCCTTTATAATTAATTTTGTTATTACACTGTGTATACTTTTAGATAGATATTTCCCTGTATATATATTTTTGTCGTATAATACATCGTAGATATCTAACAATATGTTGAGTTTTTACCGGATATGTAACCGCAAGAAATGATAATATTGCTTTGAACAACGTCTCAGCGATAATTATTATATAGAAATCTTTTAAAAACAGAAAACGAAAATATGTGTAAGTACAAAAGTTTTAATACTAATGGATTTAATGAGAGATGTAATTAAAAACAAAAATGAGAATATTATGAAGATAGCATAGACAGAAGATAGTATAAAATAACCTAGTGGTGCTAATACTAACCGAATTTACTGACTGATGTCTTATTTTTGTAGAAATATACAGCAACTAAATAAGTAAGAATATCGTAACAAATGAATGTCAATAATTAGGGGAAAAGTGAGTACAAAGGTTTACAGATATCTTTAACGATAGCTATTATCTTTTTGGGTTGAAAAAACAACTGATGTCATATTTTTAGGATAATGAAAGATACAATATAAGCGAAGATACCATACTGAAATGTCAGTAATTAATGAAAAAGTGTATTTAAATGTCTAAGAATGGGACTTTTTATATTGGATTTTTTATGACAGATGATGCAAAAATACTGAAACTAAATAATAATATACGGAAAAAGTGAGTACAAACGTTTTTAATAGTGATGAATGACAGATGTCAGATTTTTAGGGTAGAAATGCTAAATATAAAAGCAATCGGTAATTACTTTCTAAAAATGAATGAGGCCTTTTTATTGGATTTAACGAGTCATACGAGACAGAAGATGATGCAAAAATACTGAAACTAAATAATAATATACGGAAAAAGTGAGTACAAACGTTTTTTAATAGTGACAGATGACAGATGTCATATTTTTAGGATAGAAATGCTAAATATAAAAGCAATCGATAATTACTTTCTAAAAATGAATGAGGCCTTTTTATTGGATTTAACGAGTCATACGAGACAGAAGATGATGCAAAAATACTGAAACTAAATAATAATATACGGAAAAAGTGATTACAAACGTTTTTTAATAGTGACAGATGACAGATGCCATATTTTTAGGATAGAAATGCTAAATATAAAAGCAATCGATAATTACTTTCTAAAAATGAATGAGGCCTTTTTATTGGATTTAACGAATCATACGAGACAGAAGATGATGCAAAAATACTGAAACTAAATAATAATATACGGAAAAAGTGAGTACAAACGTTTTTTAATAGTGACAGATGACAGATGTCATATTTTTAGGATAGAAATGCTAAATATAAAAGCAATCGATAATTACTTTCTAAAAATGAATGAGGCCTTTTTATTGGATTTAACGAGTCATACGAGACAGAAGATGATGCAAAAATACTGAAACTAAATAATAATATACGAAAAAAGTGAGTACAAACGTTTTTTAATAGTGACAGATGACAGATGCCATATTTTTAGGTTAAAAAGAATATTGAATAGACATACAAAAACCTGTAGAGATGACAATGGTTGGATAGCTGCGATTTTTTAGGTTGATAGCTTGAAAAAAAGAGAAGGTAATAATAAATGTTTTACAGATGATTTTCCAGGTTGAAAATCTTAAATGCGAAAATAATCGAGTACAAACGAAGATGGTATATTGTAATTGTTGTATTTATTTTTAATAAAGATTAAGACGATGACACGACAATAACGTACTGCGCAGGTTTACATACGATAATGGACGAAGAGTATTTTGTTACCTTTTTACCATCGACAATAAACGTATAGTATTTTTATTGTACTTGTAAGTAATAAGGAAACGACGATGATGTATGACTACAATACGAACAATACGACTTCTTAGACTTATTCTCAAATACTGAACTTTTGACTGCTACCTTCCCGTATTCAGAGATCCAGAAAAGTAATGTCTCCTTGGTTATTACATTTTCTGTACTAACCAACTATGGCCCCTTTGGTAATGCAGCACCGTGTATTCTATGGCTCTTTAAAGATTTCTACGATTTTCCATTCTTTTTTCTATGAATTTCTACAAATATCACCCTTTTAACGTTTCACTCTCTCTCTCTTCTTCAGTAGTTTTTTGTTCTTCGTCTTAGGCCTGTACTGGCTTCTACATCATCTTAGGTCTTCACTGCTCTCTGTATGATTTCTTAGTATTTTTTCCTCCAAAGTTTATACCTTTTTGGTTTCCCCCTTCCTAGCATTTTGACATTTGACATTGTTTACTTACTTAGCGATAGATAGATACGAATTTTTATGATTTTATCCTTTACCGTATATTTGTCTCCTCTTTCCGTCTGCCTGTCCTTTTATCTGTATTTTTGTCTGTCTATCCGTTTGTCCACCTAAGATCCTTTTGACCATTTTGCACCTGGTGACATGCCACCGAGACTTAGGTCCTTTTGTCCACGAAACGAAACGTAACGAAATGTATCGAAACGTGACGAAACGTGACGAAACGTGACGAAACGTGACGAAACGTGACGAAACGTGACGAAACGTGACGAAACGTGACGAAACGTGACGAAACGTAACGAAACGTAACGAAACGTAACGAAACGTAACGAAACGTAACGAAACGCAACGAAACGTAACGAAACGTAACGAAACGTAACGAAACGTAACGAAACGCAACGAAACGTAACGAATACATCAACTGTTTGTTTCCCCATTCCTTTCCGACCAATAGCAACGAAGATATACTTGACCTTGACGGTTGACAGGTTCTTTTGACTCCGCCATCTTGTATATGGTTAGTTCACGTGAACGATGATCGCCATCATCGTTCAAGACATCTGATGGATATTATTAACGAAGATATAAAGTGACAAGCGAGAACTGACCCTTGAACTGCGCATGTGCACATGCCATCTAGATGACATTGTCATCTACCATTTTCAACGTTCAAATTCGATCGATATTAACGAAGATATGAAGAGACAAACGACAACTGACTCCTGAACTGCGCATGTGTATGCAAAATGACAGCCAGATGCCATTCTCTACACGTAGCCGTTTGAATCGCTAAGGCCTTTCTGGCTTTACACAAAAATTCTCTTCTACGTTAATCTATACCACGATCTCTACGTAATGCCGTTTTTCCCGCTTAAATCGGACCACGTGATATAAGCTAAGGCCCTTCAGGCTTTACACATGAGTTTTCTGTTCAACGTTCATCATTCTTTTCATAATGCCGTTTTTCCCGTTTGAATTGGACCAATAGCAGTGAAGATACGTGCTAAGGCCCTTGTGGCTTTTCGTTCTACGCAAAAATTCTTTTCGACGTCAATCTATACCACGATCTCTACGTAACGCCGTTTTTCCCGTTTAAATCGGACCAACGATAGCTGAGATATATGCTAAGGCCCTTCTGACTTTTCATTTACCCCGTATATTTTTCATTGTTTACGTCAACTATTGCCGCCATCTTGGATTTTCGACGTTATCATGTTTACTGATAACCCAGACTTCGAACTTCGACGCGTGACCTTGATTTAGACAAAAATTGCCAGAATGAACCTTAGCGATTTCTTATGGGATTTAACATGGGGCTTGTTCTAGAACCCGTGCTGCCCCTTTACTACAGAGATGCAGTATGTTATTTTAGAGATTACCAAGCTTTCACATAGGTTTTTTTTCATGTTAAATGTTAAATATTGTTTACTTGCATATAAGAGTCTTAGACGAAAATAACAATTTTTTGACACTTGAGAAACATGTTCAACAAATTATAAATTTTCATCTAAATACAAACCCAAATTCTTTTCACAAGGAGAAAATTTTATTTGTTCACCATTTACCCTAATCTGCATGTCCGATTTAAGCATATTCTTATATATTTTTGGAGAAAACAACAAAGATTTTGATTTTTTAGCATTTAATTTCAAACCATGCCCTTTCACATATTCGCTTATTTTATGCAAATCTTGATTTATGGGGACATTAGCTATTTCATATTCGGAAGGATTAAAATGAAAATATAATTGAGTGTCGTCTGCAAATAACTGTTTTTTGCAAAATTGTAAATATTTAGTCATCAAACGTGTATAATAGGAAGAGAAGGGGTCCTAGCACAGAGCCCTGTGGGACGCCAGAGCAAATAGATTTTAATTTGGAACATTTACCACCAATAACGACTCTCTGTTTTCGGTCTGTAAGGTAGCATTTGAAGAAATTAAGAGCCATATTATCAAATCCAAGATATTTGCATTTAGATATAAGAAGTTTGTGATTAATCCTATCAAAAGCTTTACTAAAATCTAAAAGAACTAATACAGTTGACATATTTTTATCAAATGAACCGATAATGTCATCACAAACTCTTGTTAGGGCTCTTACTGTACTATGACCACTTCTGAATCCGGATTGATCACCAACTATCAATTTGGAACTGTTTACGTAATCATTTAACTGAAGATAGACAACTTTTTCTAATAGTTTTGAAAGTATACATAATAAACTGATAGGACGTAGATCATTGCATGATTCAGGATTGGATACTTTAGAAAGTGGCGACACTAAAGCTTCTTTCCAAGAATTAGGAAAGAATCCTATCTCAAGACAACAGTTAATAGTATGAGTGATGTAGTCACCTATAACTGGAAAACATAGTTTAAGCATTTGTAAAGTAATACCATCTGCTCCTTTAGCATTGCTTTTGATTTTTGAATTATTTTTAAAATGGTTGATGTATCTGTCATTCTAAAAGAAAAAGTGTTTCCTGAATTATGTTTGTTATGTTGATAATAATCAATATTGCTTGAGCATTCAGTTTCGTCATTTTGAAAAACTGATATAAAATGACTATTTATATCATCTGGATCAGACAAATGTGTTGGAATGTTGGAAGGTTTAGTATATTGTATTTTGAAATTTTTTAAAGCTTTATAAAAGGTAGATGTATTTTTTTGCTTTGACAGAGAATGCAAATATGCAGCTTTTTCTCTGCGTAGCGAAGCTTTTGCATAGTTTCTTAATTCTCTATAATGTTCCCAATTCTCAACTGTTTTTAGTCTTTTATATTTTGAAAAGGCTTTATTGCGTAACTTCAGGATAAGTTTTAAATTGTCAGTTAACCAGGGAGTTTTAGGTTTACTAACTTTAACCGTTTTTATCGGTGCATGAATATCGAATAAATTTAAAATGTTTTCTCTAAGAAATTGAACATTTTCTTCTATATTACGTATATACAAAATGTCAGACCAGCGAACATTACGAAGGTCGTTATCAAAAAGATCTAAATCAAAATGTCTAAAATCCCTAAAAGTAATCATTTTTGGAGGTAATTTTGGCACCATAGAAGAAATTTCGCAATAAGAAAGGCTGTGGTCACTAAAAAGATCAGTATTGTAAACACCAGCTTTATGACATTGGGCTGCAAAATTAAGAAAGATAGGATCAAGGAGAGTTGCAGAGTGCGAGGTTACTCTCGTTGGTTCCTGAATTACCTGTTCAAAAGCATAAGACTGTAAACATCTACTAATTTTATTGCCAATCTGTAGTAAATCTACATTAATATCGCCAACTATCATAATGTTATCGTAATCAGGAACTATTAATGATAGTATATTATCAAGACAGTCGATTGCTCTTTCAACACTGGTGTTAGGAATACGATAAACGACGCCTAAAACAATTGCCATATTTCCAAGACTAATTTTAACCCAAAGCATTTCTAAAATTTTATTATCAAAATTGACATTTAAATCCAAGACTTCCGTTTGAAAGTGGTCTTTAACGAATACGCCAATACCACCGCCATGTCTATTACGATCGGCACGTAAAAATTTATAAGACGATATATGTAAAATGTCAGGGGCCCTATCCTCGGCAATCGTTTTCTAAACAACGTATACGCTTTAGTAACATGCGAGCTATTCGCTATTCTCGACATTCGTTTTAAAAGCGTGTACGTTTTTAAAACGGGTGTTTTACAGCGAGCGGAATTTTTCACACGTTTGTGATAAAACGTGCATGTTTTCAATGATTTAATCAATGTCACTTATATGTCACTTTTAGGATGATTAATAATATTGATTGATTTTAACAAATTTTACTTTTTATTAATACTTACAAAAGTATCTAATTTCTTATAAATATGGTTTGCAGTACTAAAAAAGTCTAATAGCTGAGAATTTCTTTCAATTAATACAATAATTAGTACAATTAGAAAACTTGGAAGATAAGAATGCTAAAAGCAGAGATTTACCTAACTTGAAGCCACTTCAAATCGTACACTTCTTTGAGAAAATAGGATTGGAAGGGTCGTTATAGGCATTGAGACATTGCCTTAGTGCATTGGCGACAGAAGGGGACACAATAGATCTTTTAGGTCGCAGTGTATTAACACCCCATTCTCAACATAACATAAAGATTCAGACATGCAGAGGCAGAATCCAATTTTTTAATTTAATGGATATTGAATGAATATTTTTTATATTTTACCGTGTAAGAATTTAATTATTGTATGTTTTATTTATAGATAATAATTTGCTTGCGGTTTCTTGCAAGTGGTAGTTCAAAGCTCTTCTATATCACAAGTTGTGTCCAGAAATTTTAACAATTTTGTAAAATTGCCACAAGATATTAAAGAACTGAATGAGATTAGCAAAGTTTTTAAGTTAATTTTGTATCATAAAAACTAGGTTTTATGACGTACGATTTTCCTAGAATTATAGGTTACATTGACAGCACCCGTATAACTGTTTTTCCGCCAATGATTAACGATTCAGTTTATCCTGAACATTGATATATTATGTGATTAGAAAAAATCATCATTCGATAAATTTACAATTGGTTTGTTGTAATTAAATTACATAATCCTTATTTTTTTATGGCCTGCACATTACTTGAATTCAGCGATATAGACAGTTTACAGTGATGCCAGATATATTATTTGCTTGTTAAAAACGTACACGTTTTAAAAATCGAATGCTTATCGAACGCCAGTCAAGAATATAGATTTCAAAAACTACTCGCTTTTCAACCACTCACTTTCGAAAACGGTTCGTTTTTTTAGCGATTGTCGAGGATAGCCGCCCAGATGTTATTTCAGGCGATAGCCATGTTTCAGTGACAGCCATTACATCAAATGATTCTTGGACAATAAATGTTGAGAAATCTAAAAGTGATGGTAAAATAGAACGAATATTACAATTTCCGAATTTAAGTAAATCCCTTTTAAAAACTCTATTATCCATAATTAATTCTTGATTTTAAATTAGAAACATAATTTTGCAAAATTGCCCTAATAACACCGATATGCCAGAAACATCCCATTTAGGTTCCATGTATGTTTCTTTGTTTCTGACATAAATGGTACGTCCCTACGATGTCTCTAAAGAAATGTTTCTGGAATGATTTCTCAAGAACGTTTTAGAAACATCGTATTTATGTACAGGTATTTTATTTTCGTTTTAAATATTATTTTGAAATTATAAAATTACTGCAATCACCTGAAATCTACAATAATATCAAACTCCAATATTAAATTTGAACATTTTGAACAATATTTTTATTTCACAAGACAACAGTGCAAAGCAAATACGACAGAGATGAATATATCCTTCCTTCTAATGCAGCAGGAGAGTTCGGTTAATCCTACGCGAGCTAAAAAAATACACTATTGACAGAAACCCTCGTGATGGAATCTATTTCTTTGCATTGAAAGTGTAGCACTGAGCTACAGTACTTATGAAAATGTCGTTTCATTTATACAAATTGTACGGATGGAACGATATTTTAGATGAAAAGGAATAGACCTCATATTTGATTTGCTCGTGGAGTAATAACGGAACACGCCTACCGTATAATAGATCCAATGACAATTGACATATTACAGACAAGTCATTAATGTTGACAGTTGAAAATAAAATGGTGTTTGGCCTCGCTTGTATTAAAGTTTGGATGAGTTTAAAAATAATAAACAACTTTAAATAAACTAAAAGTGATAATAGGAGGCCGGATTGAAGTGTATAGTTTGTGAATTTCTGAGGGCTATGGTAAAGCTACATAAAAAATCACTTCCAATTCGAAGTTTCATCAGGCTTGGCAAATGTAGAAACAATCGTTATACGTGCAAGCTATTCAAGCCAAAATGAAGAACGTAACTTAATTTCCTTTAACAAAATGTGGCTTTCATACATTCTAGTCTATTTTAGGTATTGTATTTTGAAATCCACGGTAGCAATATTGTGTGTGAATTTATCAGAAGATGCATAGCTCCCCTCAAGGTACGAGTTGTGTAAGTTATTTTCATGCACTGGAAAAAAGAAAGTCGCCAAATTAAAAATAGCTAAAGCCATTATGGGTAATTATATTAACTTAATATCAATTGTTTATATTGTCATTTAATTAAAACATTTTCAGATTCGGTAAATTGGTAAACAAAAAAGAAATAAAAATTAAAATAGATGCCGGAAAGAAATAGATGCAATGAATCAAAGCGTAATAAATAACAATTTTTATTTTTTTGTCAATTTTTTTTTTAAATAAATTTATGAAAAGAAGTAATATATTTTATTATCCTACTAAAAAACGTTTAAGTCATTTCTGAAACGTTCCAGCAGTGGTATAAATACTTGCCTAAGACGTTTGAGCAACATCGCAGGATGTTCCACAAACGTCTCTGTGAAACGTCTCTAATACGTTACAAATGATGACATGGTCAAAGCCAGAAACATCCCAGGTACGTTTTAGGGAAAATAAGAAACATGACAGAGACGTTTCTAATGTCCCAAGTGCATGTTTCTGGAACGTTCGTGAAACAATACTGTGTTATTAGGGTGGGCAATTTGAATCATTTGATGTATGATTAGTAGGCACTTTGTTCCTAGCATTCTTATTAAATTTAGTACAGTTAATACAGTTTATATCACTGGAAATACATTCCTTAAGACTGTTTGTTTGAACACTTGGGGCAGCATAAATCCTTTTCTGTGCAATTCGTTTGAAGGTGACCATAATTACAGCATTTGTAGCATTTTATTACTCTCAAGTAATCAGATACTTCAGATTTTTTCCAGCCTAGAAATATATATTTTCTCTCTAAGAGAATACGTCTTAAGAATGGGAAGACTTCAATTACGACATTTGTACTATTGAAATGTTTTAGCATTGTAATTATTTTAATATCTGATTGATTGACTTCAGTAATATAATTAAGTGACATTATATTATTTTTCTACACCCGTATTATAATAATGCACTTATATGTCCATAATCCGTTTCATAATGATACCCATTATGATACAGATTTTTCATTACGATACAGATTTTTAATCAATAGAAACCTACAATTTTTCAATCAAGCATGCTGTTTGACGTTTGTCCTAGGTTCCTATGTAATTATTTTAGTTGTCAAAACGTATTAAATTTTCGTAGGTAGCTAAACTTCGATAATTATAATATTAAAATGTCTGATATTAGCGATATAGAAGACTCCTCCACACATATCGGAGAAAGCAGAAAATACAGTACAAAATATTTTACCGCAAAAATCTAGGGAAATACCAATACCTGAAGTAATACCATTAATTACAATTTTGTAGAATTTTTTATAGAAATACGAGTAATTACTGTTATTGTGTTCAATACCAATATAAATATAATATTTATAGGTCTTGATTATTTATCGGGTGTAGAAAAAATAGCGTATGCAACTCTCATGTAATGGTTATTAAAACACTCGCATAAACCATACGAAACTCGCCTTTGGCTCGTTTCGTATCCCGGTTAATGCTCGTGTATTAATAACCATCATTACATGATCGTTGCATAATATACTATTATAATTTCAGCAGAAGTATTTAATCCATCTACACGAGCATTCTTTATTAGCAGGCGTGGGTTATATTTTATAAGTTCACTAGCTTTGTATTTGTTCCCAATTTTATCGTTTATACCAGTTTTGAGAGCTTGGAGTGATTCTTTATCTTGACAGTGTATTTCTATACCGCCACGAATTTTTTTTGTTCTATTTATGCATGCTTTTATACGCGTTGGATTTACTGATTTGGCTATATCGGCCTACACATCATTTTGAGTTGAATTATTGTCATCTGATTTAATTATAAGAACAGAGGAGGGCGATTCTTTGACGATGTCGCTGTATTTGGTTCATTTACAGTATTATTTTCATTATTATATTTTTCAATGACAGATTTCTGTAGATTCATTGTATATTCCATGTCAGATAGTAGTTTGTTTGTTAGCTCCTTTTCACGCTTAAGGCAATCAATTTCCTTGTTTAAAAGCAATGTATCATTGTCTTTGGTTTTTCCCCATTGATTTTTACATTCATCGCAAAACCAGAAAATATTTTCGCTCTCAGTTACAACTCTTGACCAGGTATCTTTAACTGAGGCACATACAGTATGAAATTTAAAGTGACATAGAGCGCATTTAATTGATTTAGTACAAACAATGAAATTATCAGAACAAATTTTGCAATATACATCCACATCTGGTGCCATATCGGCTTAAATATATTACCAGATTTGACTGGACTATAATTTTATACAAATGATAAAGTACTAATTACTGTTAGACTTTTTTTAGATCAGGTTTTTTAGTTGCAATTCATGATAAATTAATGATTTGTAAGCAATTAAAGACCTTATTATACCAATAAATAGGGAAAACTGAAATAATTTATCTAAAACACAATATCTACTCACGATTTTTTTGTGGTAGCTAATGCTGTAGTAACTGGTTATATTTTTAAAATTTTCACCATTACTTTTACCTAATTTTTAGACTATACAACGTCCCGCTAATCGGTCCGCCGTGTCTTACCTTTGCACAAGCAAGACTCTACATGTAAATTGTAATGTAAATTGTTTTGTTTACAATATTATAAATTTAGTTTATAATGAGAAAATAAATATATTCACGAAAACCATCTTGTGGTATTAATTACAATATTCATGGTCCTTCGGGCGACTCTCAACTTGAGTCACCAGGATTTTCGGTCCTGACTGGTGCTAGTGGCTGTAGTTCGATCATCTCGGCGGGGTGTGGCGATGCTGGTGGACCACTGCAGATATGGTGATGGATCTATAGCAAACTTAAGAGCCTTTTATATACAACTAAATGTTTGACAACTCAAAATATTTATTTTAATAACTTCAATGTCATCAACTTCATTACATCTAATCTTACATGCTAACTAACGACATACTATATACCCTACATTACTCCATTATAGCAAACTTAAGAGCCTTTTATATACAACTAAATGTTTGACAACTCAAAATATTTATTTTAATAACTTCAATGTCATCAACTTCATTACATCTAATCTTACATGCTAACTAACGACATACTATATACCCTACAGATCTTTTTGTAGACCCATAGAGCTATTATTGTAGGTAACATAATAGCAACGTTATGGCATTCTAGATGTAGTTGTGGTTCTTGATTCTCTTCCAGATTTTCTCATGTAACTCATCCTGAACGGCATTTTCTTCGGAAATTATGGAATGTAAATTATCCGTAATTTTGAAGACAGTTTCCTTCGGAATTGTTGTGTGGATATCTTCTGGTAAACGTTGGCTGAAGTTAAACGTTGTTAATGCCGATTGGGTGTAGATCGATATAACTGGAGCTGTAGCCAAACGCTTTGGTTGTAGGATGTTTTGGTTTGTCTTAATTACACAGTCTTCTGACAGTTTTATAATGCCTGTAATGTTCAAAAAACACGTCTTCTCTAATACCACTGCATGTTACAGCTATCCTTGTAGGTTTGTCCGTGAGAAATAGCCATGTGTTGGGCATGTGCAGCTGTTGCCATACAACTGAAGATGTTGAAAATTTCCTTACGTGACAGTAGTTGCGTCCTGATCTCTCATAAATTTCATCAATAACACAATTAGGACTGGTCTCAATATTTCTTACGGCAGAAGGTGAACATATATACTGATGATTTGGAAATGGAATGCAGTGGTTAATTTCTTCTTCGCTGAGTTCGAAGTACAAATTATTATTATAGTCGAAGGCAATAAGCTTTCTTGATATATCTAGTAGGTAGTAGGAGCCGTTTGCCAGATGGAATGGTGTAGGTGTGACTCTGATTAGCTCATAGTCTGAGATGTCTAGTATCACAAAGGAACTGAATATCTGGATTTCTTTATCGGTGTTTTTCTAGTGCTATCTTTATCGTTGGAGATGAGAGTATTCCTAGATTTGCAGGCTGCTGCTGGTTAGCTGACGCAATTATTTCTCTTACGTGAGCAGGCGACAGATTGTAGAGAGTTCCTCTATTAAATTGAATATCTAGGATTCGAGAATAGTGATGTGTTAACTCACTGAGGAAGTTTGATCCAATCTGGTAGGCACTTTAAGTATGAATGTTTAGGGTGTTGACATCAACTTTATTGTACCATTTTTGCATGTCATGTATTGCATCGAGGCCTTGGTTGAGTTTTGATCTAAATCGTTCTAGTTGGTTTTGTATTCTAACTTCTGTCATTGATTTTTGATAATGTAGATATCATTATCTTACTTTGATGGCTAGTTGTTTTTATAAGTTCTTCTTGATTTTTTTGCAGTGATGGTTCATCCCAGCTGAGTTTTTTGAGCCCTCTTAAATGAGTAATTTTGCTTGAATTACTACTGGTAATGACCATCCTAATGGGTCGAAAAGTTTAGTGATTTCAGATAGAATGTGTCGTTTTGTAACAGCTTCTGTCTTGGAGTTGATTTTGAATTGTAATCAGAATGTGTCATCTACTGGAGCCCACATCACTCCAAGCCATTTTCTGGTTTCTTCTGAGATTAGTTTGTTTATTTGATTATGGAAATTTTCTGATAGAGATTGTAGGAGTTCTGGACGATTGCTTGACCATTTTATTTAAATGAAACCTGCGGATTTTAAGAGCTGTAGTAAGTCTTGTTGGAAATTGTGCGCCTCTTTTAAACTGTTTGCTCTAGATATGACGTCATCTACATAAAAATCAGCTGATGTTCCATATGTGACAGTCGTTAAGTCGTATTCTTGGATTTTCTGAGATTTGCCGAATCTCCATAGAGTTCGTTGGTAAGGAATACTATATTCGTGGATTTTTATCTGTCGATACATCTTTTCAATATCGGCTAAAAATACAACTCGATGTTTTCTCCATCTTAAGAGTATTTGGGAAATGTCTTGTTGTAGCTTTGGTCCAGAAAATATATACTCATTGAGGCTGATACCGTTCAAGGCTTTGGATGCATCGAAAACTACTCTTAATTTGGTTGTCGTACTGCCTTCTCTGAGTACGGGTTGATGTGGTATGTAATACTTCCCCTGTCCGTATTTGTGGAATGACACTTTCTTTATGTGCCCTAATTTTATGTATTCGTCCATGAACTGGTGGTATTGTGTTTTTAAGTGATTATCTTTTTCGAGTTTCTGTTCCAGTTGTAACAATCTCGTATCTGCTCTTTTCTTGGAGTCTCCCAGTTCCGGGTTTGCAGTTTTAAATGGTATGGATACTATTTCATCCATGTTCCATCCGGATTTCGTGTAGTAGTTTGGTCATAGAATTCTTCGCAGACTTGGTCGTCCGGGTTTAAGTATTGTGTAGGACTAACTTCTTCGATTTCCCAGAATTTGGTTAACATCTTATCTTCTTCGATGCATGCTACCATGCTTGTTATCTTTATTGTTTCAGTTTTTTGGGCGGCAATGTGACCCAAAAGATTCCATCCAAATTCTGTATTTTGCCTAATGGTACCATCGTTTGTTTTGTGGATACCATTCAATATTAATTTACTATATTCTTCTGCTCCAAGTAATACATAGATTGGACCTAATTTATTGAATGTTGGATCCGCTAATAACCTATTCTGCAAGGTTGCTGTATCAGTGTGTAGTAATCAGTTTTTTGGGATAGCTTGTGTCAACTTTGATATAACCATCAGTTGGAAATTCATGGCAAAGTTACTGGAGAATCTCGGTTTCAGATGTGCTTGAATTCTCCATTTTCAAAGTTTAAGCTGTCCATCGGCTAGACCAGATATTTTTGCTTTGATTCTTTCTTTTGGCAGGGCTAGCATTTGGGCAGCTTCTTCAGTAATAAAGGAGGCTTGAGAACTTGGTCTAGGAGTGCTCTTAAAAGTACCATCATTGGTTTGCTCGTGTATCATTGAAGTTGGAAGCAAGACTTCATATTTGAATATTTTCCTTTATATTCACTCATTAAATTAACGTTATATGAAATTAATTATTTATTAAGTTAAAATGTTTAACTTATTCCTATGCAATTAATAAACACGTTCCAATTTCATATTCAGCGCAAGTTCGATGTTTAAGGTAGTTCACTCGCGACAGTCGTACATAAAAATATCACTTAATGGTGAATACCAATAGTTCGAGATTCTCAATGCTAATCAATTTTATTTTTGTAAGGGACTGTACAAAACACATGTAAGCTTATATACATGGATATGTTATGATTTTAATAAAATCCATCTGGCAACCTTATAAATATAGGAATGGTTTGCTATAAAAATTTGTGACTTTCTGATATTAATTTTAAGGGTTTGTTTTGATTCAAACAGAACCGCTGATTCCAGTTCTCCAAGACAGTGGACGAATTAATTTTTCAAGAAAACGTCGCAAGGTTTTAACAACCTCTTAGCTGATCGAGTGTTATTTTAATACAACACGTTGATTGCAGCGTATACAATGTTGCCAAGTTGTAATAATTTTACGCAACTACGCGTCGATCGCTTTAAAAATATGTTTATTTTAAAAATCTATATCTTTTTACTAAGACTGTCAAAAAATTCAGCGTTTCTTTAGAAAATTTTATAACTTCTTGATTTATATTACATTAGTTTTTAAAAAATATGGTAAGAACCGTTTTCGAGATATCTTGAAATAAATGCATTATTTGTGTACATGAGAGGCTTCAAGAGTGTTAATTATGCACATTTTGATTGTTAAAATCTCGTTTCACAGATGGTCAAAAAATTTATTTTTTTTTAGTTACATAAAAGACACTTTCATTGACCATATATGTCAATTTTATTGAATTCTTAAGAAAAGCCGTTTTACGAGTGAACTACCTTAAATCGTTATAAAAATGCTGATTACTTATTTTAAAAACATTAAACTGGAGAGATCGAAATTGGAATATTAATATTTTTCTAATGTACATTTAAATAATTAAATAATATTAATTGTTATTGTATATTCTGTGATAATATAAATGTAGATGCAAATTATAAATAAAGAGATTGACTAACAACATGTGGTAGTATACTTTACAAAATTATCTCTGAAATGAGATTCATGAAAACCATCTTGTGGTATTAATTATAAAATTCATCTTTGAATTCTAATCAGTTGCCTTGTTTAAAGTGTTATTAGTGAGAGTAGGTAGGTACGTTAAAAAAATGGAATATACGCTAATTTCAAGTAGAAAATCAAAGGAAAATCGCCGTTACTGATTAACAGGTACACATTTAACTTTCAAAAAAACTTGAAAGGTGGTGTAAAGAGGTGGCTATGTACATGCAAAAAATCATTTTGCAAAGCCTTTGTGAAAACAACTGGAGAAAACCTCATCATCGAGGCAGCATTTGAACATAATCATGAAAAACAACCAATTAATCTTTTTAAGTCGCCACCATTTGTCTCACTCTATCAAGAGAGCTGCTGTGGATAACCCTGCGGAGAAACATATGAAGCTGATACGACAAGAATTATATAAATCTGATCTTGAATCAGTAATAACACATGACGCATTACCAGAACAAAAACACTTATCACGCCAGAACATCGATTTTGTGTAAACTTTCCAAAAACATCCAAAAATTTCAAGAAGTGGTAGAAGCGAACGAGGTAAAGACAAACCACTTATCACGCCAGAACATCGATTTTGTGTAAACTTTCCAAAAACATCCAAAAATTTCAAGAAGTGGTAGAAGCGAACGAGGTAAAGACAAACCAAATTGAACATTTTATTTTACTAAATGACCAAGTTAATTATATTGTTATTTTTTCAACCATTAGTATTTTGCTTATTACCTAATAAGTCGCTAAGCATCTACAAATAAATCTTTGAATTTTATCAAATGCCACACTTCTATCCACGAAACATTACCTACTGTAGATTTTGAATATGCTATTCATTCTGCTATAACGCAGATTAATTACACTTATGCCAGACATGGTACAGGAAAATACAACAACTTGGTTTGTCTTGCGAATATAAAAAAATAAAGTTTAAAAAAACTAAAAAACACGCTTTTAGAGCATATCAAACTAAAAAGTTAAAAATAATTTTTTTTAACACGCTTCTATTCAAATAAGCTTAAAACAATAATAAATAGAAAATACTAGTATTAGAAATATGGACAAAGCGCCCCACGCTTTTTTCACAATAATACTAGTATTTTCCATTTATTATTGTTTCAAGCTTATTTGAATAAAAGCGTGTTAAAAAAATATTTTTAACTTTTTAGTTTGATATGCTCTAAAAGCGTGTTTGTTAGTTTTTTTTTAAACTATATTTATTTTTCACTTTTTAGTTCGATTAATTATAAAAGCGTGTTTCTTAGTTTTATTAAAATATATTTATTTTTTACTTTTTAGTTCGATTAATTATAAAAAAAATTGTAATTTTTTTTCAGCCGTGGGGATTAGAACCCACGATCGGTGAGTCTGGCAATCGAAAACCTGCGTCTTAGACCGCTCGGCCAACGAACGAACTTGACTTAGTGGGATATACTGACAGTAATAAGCCATCGAGTCCAAAGGAGAGTTACAAACATACATACATACATACAGGTGAAGCTAATATAAGCGTGTTAAAAACAAAATGAAGCATCAAATAACTAAATATTTAACATCTATTTTTGGGTTACCATTTTTACCCCCAGAGGATGTAGGTGATTGTTTTGGTATTGATTTTGCCTCTTTTTTACCACAAAATAAGCTGGTTTTAAGTTTTCTGATTATTTAGTCGATAATTACATTGATGGAAATTCCAAGTTTCCACCCCAAGTGTGGGCTGTACACTCATCATCCATTCGGCATACGACCAATACTTGTGACTCTTCATAACCAATTTAATTCATCAGCCCACCCAAATATTCACCAATTTATGAAAGTGTTATTAGATTTTCAACTGGAAACCTAAGTAAAAATAAATAGTGTTGCCCAGCGTTATAAAAGTAGAAAGCCAAAAAACTAAATTAAAAAGGCAGTTTTTTGATGCGAAAATTCAGGAACAACGAGAAAATAAGATAGTTGTAGTTTTAATTAGTTAGTACTGTTTTTATAAGTTATAAAGAATTCATTAAAGGTTTGAATTTGTATAGGTAATTTTTTTGTACTCCTACATAAGTCCCTATATTTATAAATTTGGAAGTGCGGCAACAAGGCCAAACTTTTCAATTTTTTAATCTTCTTCGGGACAGAATTCAACCCAAACTTTTTTAAAGGCAGGTAATATTGGGACCCCACTCGGATACGTTCAAAACAATTTTGATAGATGGTGAAAAGATGTGATTTTTTGAGTTGTAATTTTTGACGTAAATGTGCGACCTATCTTAATATTTTATTATTCATTTTGATTTCTATTAACATTTCCTGTACGTTGTTTTAGGAGGAATGAGCGGTTTCAAATGGTAAGTCTTTTAATTTAAAATTAGCTAAGAATAATCATAATTAATAGTTAATTGAAAAACAATGAACTTAAAATAAGGAAACTCTGAATTATGACCTACAGATAACAACAGTGTGGAAACCACTTATGTAATAAAATTATTTTTGGCTCTATTTTAGAATATTATAAAAAACGCTGGGACATATAAACTTTTAAACTAAATATATAGGGTGATTCACGTAAGTCTAGCACTGTCGGTACTATTTTTTCAATGGAACACCCTGTATCATTTTATATTTTTGAAGGCTCTTTAATAAGCTGATTTCAACGAACTATAATATTTATAGTCTCTATATGAATAATTATTATTTCCTTTATGAAAATAAATACATAAAATACTTAATTGATTAAAGTACATGCCCAAAATATTCTCCGCCTAAATCTTGACAATAAGCCAATGTGTTATAAAACTCATGCCTGACATTTTTTAAAGTTTGAGATGAAATATTCCGTATTTCTGTTGTCATCCTTTCTCCGAGATCTGCAATTCTAATTGACTGTGTTGCATATACTTTATTCTTGAGATAACCCCACAAAAAAACCGATAGCCTAAGATCTGGTGATCCAGCTGGTCATTTAATAGTACCGCTTCGTCCAATCCATTTATTGGGAAATATTTCGTTAAGGTAAGCTCATACATGTGCAGCATAATGGGATGTTGCCCCGTCTTGTTGAAACCAAACATTTTCATTCGACAGTCTCCGATCTTTTGCATTTGGATATATTCTAAGATACGAAGTAAGGTCGTCCTTCGCCCATCTGCTTAATGGATGGAAGGTATTTTTTTTATCAAATAAAATGTTAATTAATATACCGCAAATAGGCTGCCTAAGAAAATACTGTCAAGGCTATTTATTTTCTTAAAGTAAAAAAAATACACCATATATATCGCAGGATGGATTAAAGCTTTACTTTAAAAGTTGGTGTTTTTCTCTTTATCCTTTTTAGTAATCTACAAAATTCGAAATTTGCACTTTTTCTAAAATATCTCGAATACGGTCCACTTTAGGGAAATCATGTATAGGTCAAAAATGATAGAGAATGACTTCACAAGCATCTTGATTCCTATACTTTCCTTATCTGTATACAGAAAGGAAAGTAAAAAATAACATTGATAGTATTTTGTTAGGCTACCCATTTGCGGTATATTTATAAATATATTTTATTTAATAAAAAATCACTTTCATCCAGTAAGCAGATGAGCGAAGGTCGACCTTGTTTCGTATCCTGTACTAGTATAATCAGGTTCTGATGCAAGACTGTTATTTCAAACATGACAGCAGACATTGACTGGTAGATGTCAACATTTTCAATAGATCCTGCAGCACAAAGAAACATTAAACTGATGACAGCAGGTGTGGAAAGAATATTTTCATCCTCCAGGTTAGTACATTCCGACCTACGCAACCGATTAGCAATGGAAAAACTTGGTCCAGCGTTTCTCCAACATCAGTATTCCCGGAAGTGAGTCTGGAAGGACGTGAAAATATTCATCTACGGCTCTCAATTTCTTCATTAGATGCGAAGTCAGTGGCGGCCCGTGAGCTGCGAAGGTAGGGGGGCGCTAATTGGTTTGAGGGTAGGGATTATTGAATTGTTTTCCTTAATATAGAAAAATACCACACTATACCTTGTCAATAGACAATAAACAAAATGAAATATATTTCTTATAGTAAGACGTCTTACAAAAATAATTTTTCTAAAATATATCAAACAGGAAAATCGGCATATTTAGTTTTTAATTTCAGTTTTTACGAAAATTCATGATATGACTTCCAGAAATTGAAATCTGCTTCGTCGAATTATTTATCTCCAGAACTTAATTTCTATATATTAATAGCATAGCTAAGGGGTCCAGTCTAACATTTACCATGGTGCTTCATAAAAATTCCGTGAAAATTATAAAACCACTTTAAAAAAAATAAAACACTAAAAGAGTAGATGTACTGGTTAACGCGAGTCCCACTCCGTTTCCATAGTGACGTGGGCCTCTATATTGCTGCGACCGACGAGAGTCGTCAAAAAAATTATAAATCGTTATTATAGAAAGGATTTGGAGGGGATACTCATAGCCTGTCTCGAGACGATAGGAAAAATTATAAAATGCATATTTTTAATTAGGATTTTATTCTCTGGAATTTATGAGGAGAGTGCGCTCGGCCATGAAGCCTTAAAGAGTAGACGCCCCTATGCGAAGCGCTTACCAAAAACATTTTTCTTCAAGTTTGGAAACAGATGGTAGTCTGAGGGTGCCAAATCAGGAGAATAGGGGGATGGTCGAGCTCGTACCCCAAATCTCGCAGTTTCACCATCGCCAACGCACCCTTGTGCGGAAGTGCGTTGTCCTGGTAAAAGATTTTTTTTTCTTCAAGCCAGCCCTCTTGCGAATTTTCGCATCTAGCTGGTCAAAAGAGTTGAGAGTAATGTTCGCCTATAATTGTTCTGCCTTTTCAAGGCAATCAATTAACAGGGTCCCTTTCGCATCACAAAACACGCTGGCCATAACCTTTCCGGCAGATACGATCGACTTTCTTTGGCGCTGAACCACCAACTGTTTGGACTGCCGTTTCGTTTCTGGCGTGTAGTGATCTCATCCATAGTGACAAATCGCCGCACAAAATCGGTGGGATCTCTATTGAATCGGTCCAAACATTGCTTCGAAAATTGTTTGCGCATTTGCTTTTGATCGGCATTCAGCAAATGCGGTATTCATCTTGCGTAAAGCTTTCGCATCCCTACTTTTTTGTGCAAGATGTTTCGCACCCTTTCTTCCGATATCCTCACAGCCTCAGTTCTCACCTATCGTCCAACACGATATCATGCACTTTTTCGATGGTTTCCGGTGTGGTGGCGGTTTCTGGCCGTCCTTCACGAGGGTCATCTTCGAGGGACGTGCGACGTTTAAATTCAGCTGCACACTTTTTAACGGTTGACATGGAAGGAATCCCCGTAAACTTTTTTCAACTTCTGATGAATTTCCTTAGGGGTTAATCCATCCAAAACGAAAAATTTTAAGACCGCCCGATATTCAAGTTTATTCATTTTAACGAAAAACACGCAAGACGTCTACTGCAAAAATTCGTGTAAACACACTATTTAAGAGAGCAACTTGAAACTTGTCATATGAACTATTGACACGTGCACCCATGCAGGAAACAAATTTTTGCTGACTGGAACGCATCTCTGTGTCAGGTCGAGAACTGTTCACCTTATCCTCGGAGTTTTTTTAGTTAATAAATAAAAAGTTTTATAAAAATCATGCCTTATTTCAACCCCAAAGAAAAGAATTCAACTACAAAATTAAAAAATATATTTATTTATAAAACAACAAACATAAAATACTATATTTAAATATCAAAATCCATATCTTCACATGAATTAAAAATACTTAAATTACTTAATTTAGAATGCGAAGACGCATTACTATCTATGAGTTTTATAGAACTCCGACTATCTTCAACTGCTCCTTCACTATCCCAGTCCATATCTAAATCAGCACAGAACCCGTCATTTACACTGGGAACCCACTTTAACAGTTCCATGTCATTATTCACACTATTTGCTTTGGAATTAATTCTTTTCAAAGAATTCTTATTTGATAATTTTGGTTTTTTCGATTTGTTAGTAATGTCATCATCGATAATAGTTTTTTTCTTCTGATCGTTAATACTGTATTCAGTTTTTTTACCGTTAGTGCTTTTAAAACAGATATTGACGTTATGTTTTTCTTTTTCATTTATTTCCTTCGAATTTTTTTTGTTAGAATCATATTTCATTGAATTTTTAATATTCTTCTCTACTTTTTCTTGAATTCTATTTCCATTATCATTTGTATTAGCGTCCTCATTAATAACCCTTTTAATATCATGTTTGCTTACATTGTGTTGTTGTCCTTCATTTTTTTCTATTCTACTATATTTGGCTGTTATCTCTACAATTTTGTCATTACTACCACATTTATCTTCAAACTGAGATTTTTGTTTTATACTTGCAATCCTGACTGCTTCTTCTTCTGCACTGTTTCCGTTATGATTTTTATTAGCATCCACATTAACAAGCCTTTTACTATCTATAGAACTCTGACTATTTTCAACTACTTCGTCACTATTCCAGTCCAGCCCCTTTGGTAGTTTCGTGTCGTTTTGTACTCTACTTGCTTTGAACTTAAATCTTTTCAAAGAATTCTTAATTGATAATTTTGAATTTTGCGAATTGGTAGTAATGTCATCGCTACTAACACTAGTGTTTCCAAAACAGATATTGACGTTTTCATGTTTTTTGTTAATTATTTCTGTTTCATTATAATTATTGGCTATTTTATTATGATGTTCATTTATTTTCGTCGGATTTTCTTTATTGGAATCACATTTCTTTGCATTGTTGTTTATATTCTTCTCTTTTTCTTCGGCTCCATTCCCGTTATCATTTTTATTAGCGTCTTCATTAACAACCTTTTTAGTAACATATTTGCTTACATTTTGTTGTTGTCCTTCATTTTTACCGCTTCTACTATATTTGGCTGTTAGCTCTACATTTTTTTCATTATTATGACTTTTATATTCAACCTGTAATTTTTCTTTCATATTTGCATTCCCGACTGTTTTATTGTGATTTTTATTTATTTTCTCAGGGTTTTTTTTGTTGGCATCATGTCTGCCTATATTCTTTGCTTTTCCTTCAGCTCTATTTCCGTTATCATTTTTATTATTTTCCTTATTAACAACCCTTTTACTATCTATTAGTTTTATAGAACTCTGACTATTTTCAACTACTCCTTCACTCTCCCAGTCCAAATCCAAATCCGCACAAAATCCGTCATTTACACTTGGAATCTCCTTTAGCAGTTTTATGTCGTTATTCACGCTAGTGGATTTGAAACTAAATCTTTTCAGAGGATTCTTTTTTGATAATTTGGGTGTTTTCGAATTAGTAGTAATGGCATCGCTACCGACACTAGTGTTTTCAAAACCGATATTCATGTTTTTGTCGTTGTCTTTTTTTGATTCATTATCACTCCTGATTGTTATATCCTGAATTATAAATATTTTCTTCGAGTTATCTTTGTTAGAATCACATTTCGTTGCACTTTTGTTTATATTTTTTGCTGCTGCTTCTTCTTCGTCTCTATTTTCGTTGTCATTTGTATTATATTCCTCACTAACAACCCTTTTACTATCACGTTCGGTTACATTCTGTTCTTGCGCTTTATTTTCATTTCTTGTACTAGATGTGGCTATTACTTCTGCATGTTTGTCATAACTACCACTTTTGTCAACAATCTGAGCGTTTGCAAAAAATCTCGACTGCAGTATACCTTCTCTTTCTCCGCCATTTTTCAATTGATCTAATTCGTTTTTTAAAATTTGTTCAAGTTGAAGTTTTGACAAAACCGTTTCTAAAAGATTTCGATATGCAGATTTAGGTCTTTGGGGAAATACTGTATTGGATGGCATATTCAAATTAAATATTGACGATTCGGGATCCATTGAGAAATCAACCAAGAACACAGCGTATATACTGTCGATTACTAGGACTTTTTCGTGGTACATTAATCTGGCATGACCTTGTGATAATCTGAAATAAAATGTTTACATTAACTTTTAGACCTTCTGTACAGAGTGTTTAACTTTTTATAGAACCACCCTTGTACTAGAGCTACATATTTAAAATGTTGATAGATTATAGCATACAATACTATTGCTTTCGTGTAATCAGATTTAATTTACGATCGATATGAATACCGATCAACTGGGAAATAGTTACTCATATTCGCCATTGCTACGAAAAAATTGCTATAAAACACGGAAGAAAGGATATAGAAGTATAACAGTATACAGAAATTTACAATTTTAACCATATTTGGGTCTTAAGTCGGACTTGTATCCATCGTAATATTTTTTACATTTAACCATTGGTCTCTTTATTATCTTAAACAGTTTATAACCTCGCTACGTGAAAAAAATAAGTTTATAACTTGCAGTATATGCACTTATGGAATAATAGTAGTTATCGCAACAAGTGCCTCTAGCACGTGTTACGATTAACATTTTTTTCTATAAGCGCATTTATTTCTAAAATAGAGAATTAAAATGTATAATGACATTAGATACAACATACAGTTTAAGTATACATATATTAAACCGATGTTATGTGCTGATGTAATACTTTAAACAAATTAACAATTAATTGCAAACAGTAATTACAGGAATAAATTTAATAAGAGTTTTCTTAAAGTTCTGTCAAAACTGTTTAAGACGATTATCGGTATCATTGCCTACTAGATTCATGTCGCTGTTATTAACGTTTGACATTCGCTTAAATGTATATTCAATGTAGCGCGTTAGAGCGTCGCGCTTATAACCCGAAGGTCCACGGTTCAAACCCGGGCCTCGGCGGTAAGTATACCTTGCTTTTTTTTCAATTTATATTTCTCTGCGTGCGAGAAGATAAACTTCTTGCACGCTTGTAGAAAAAATTAGTTTTGGCCTTATTTTAGAAAAATATAAAAAACGCTGGGACACGTCAACTTTAAAATTAAATTATACAGGGCGTAAGTCTAGCACTGTCGGTACTTTCTGTATCATCTTATATTTTTGAAACCTCAATAAGCTGACTTCAACGAACTATAATATTTATGGTCTATATGAATAATACAGGGTGAAATTTAAAAAAACTTAAAAATATGCTTTAAATATTGTTAATTAGTCAAACACAGATTTATCTAAAGCAGGGGTACTCAAACATGAATGTCTGGCGATCTACCTCAATATTGTTGGACTCCGATCGATCGACTCTCAGAGGCTGCAAGTATGTGTAATGTAGGATTTTCGTCTAGGAAGGTAGGGTGTACCGTGGCGCAGGTATACGTATATAGGGACGTTGTAAAAGTTCATGGCCATGAATTCGCGTACGTAGAATTATTAGTAGAAAGGACAGAAATTAGTTTTCCGCATTTTTTTAATCAAGGTAGGTGTAGATCTGCTCTAAAAAGTCAATGAAAAAACTCATACTTTTCAAACTTGCGAGTTTATTGGTTCTTACAAAATAAACGAGTTCTATTTTTTTTTAACTTAACTAAACCAATGACTTTGGAGGTTGAAGCGTGGCACTGCATGTCTTCAGCATACGTTTCATATGATGGTACGTAATTACAAAGTGCTAATCGCAAGCATGATGACATATATGTTCTTCAGTTAGTATATTGTAATATTTTGACTTAATTATCTTCATTTTAGAAAACACAGACTCGAACAAGTTGACCAAAACATTGCCGTCAACTAAAGAGCGATTTGTCTTAGATTCGGATATTTATCTTTAGATATAAAAGACCAGAATTTATATCAGATGCTGTGGATTTGATATGAATATCTAATATAATCTGCACTACCTCATTTTCAACAGAAGATGAGTTCATGTTTATGTGCTATTTCAATGGCAGATTCCTCAATGTTTTTAAACGAAAAAAGATCTCATAAAAGATGCGATATTTGATAATTTACTGAAATCATAAAAACGTCCTTCAAATTCGCCCATAATCTTTGATAATTACTTACCTTTCAGACTTCGACTTTGCGATTTCCCGATATTAACGTCACATTTCAATATGTTTTATGTTTATTTTATGAGTTATTTCCCTTTTAGTTAGAGATTTAAAGCAAGTGTTGTGTTGAGTGTTATTAGTTTTTAAATAAGGTGTTTTTAAAACATTTAAGTAACAGTAATAAATTTTTCTCGAGATCGACTCAAAAAGTACTTGCGATCGACCGTTTGAGCACCCCTGATCTAGAGTATGCTGTTATGTTGGGAGTGGGGTGCTAAAAGATCTATTGTTCCCTCTTCTGTCGCTAATGCAGCATGGACATGTTTAATGCCTATAACGACCCTTCCAATCCTTCTCAAGGAAGTGTAGGATTTGGAGTGGCTTCAAGTTAGGTAAATCTCCCTATTCTATTTAATATGCTCCTAGGTTTAGTGCCCTTGGATTCTGGAGTGCTACACATTCAGTCAGGATGTGAATGGAGATTTCGTCCTCCTCCTCACAAAATATGCACTCACTAAATTCTACTATTCTGTTTACTAAGGTGTCTTTTGAGTCGGCAATGCCCAGCCCCTGTCACAAAACGTAGTCTGTTCTTGCTCAGACAGATAGAGGCTTCCGATCTTTTCTGGTTATATTCACTCAGAAGTATCTTAGCCTATCTTAGCCCCAAAGATTGATCCAATTATCGGTTTTTCTACTGCCCAATTCTTTTTTAATCTCTCCTAATATTGTGTTACTGCTGATACCGCAGAACGGTTCAGGTCCCACAAAGGGTGTTTGAACTCCTTTCCTTGCGAGACGATCTGCAATCTCGTTACCCCGATATGTCATGGAAGTGTTCAAGGGCATTCACGATAGCTAAAAGTTCTTTCCTAGTGACACAATAATTCTTCTCAGCTTTTCCCAAGATCTTGCTAAAATACGCAATTACTTTTTCTTCCCTTTCCTGTTCTTGGGATAGCACGGCGCCATCGCCATGTTGGGATGCGTCGCAGTTCAAAATTAATTCTCCTCTTTCCCGAGGTAGGCTAGGATAGGTGCCGTGGTCAGTCGCTTTTTCAACTCGGACAAATAAACTACTGTTTTTAGTTAGTCAATGAAGGGGTTTAGCAATTCGGCCAAAGTCTTTGACGAATTTTCGGTAATATGAGCACATTCCAAGAAAACTCTTAATTTTCGTTTTGTCTCTTGGTTTCAGCCAAGTTCTGACAGCTGTAATTTTCTCAGGTCAATTTGGATTCCTTCTGCGGAAACGATGTTTCCCAAATAATCGGCTTCCGATTGGAACTGAACATTTATTGTGATTTAGCCTTAAATTGGCATTTCTTAATATGTCAAATACTTCACTCAAATTTATTAGATGTTTATCAAAAGTTTTTAACATGATCATTATGTCATCGAGATATACTAGACAAGTTTTCCAGGTTAATCCTTTCAGAACCATTTCCATTAGTCGTTCAAAGGTAGCTGGGGCATTACAGAGAGACCAAACGGGTGAACCTGCAATCTGTGATCTGTTGCCAGTTTGAAGGTCGATTTATAAATTTGCAGTTTCCATCGCCATTATCGTTTCTGTTCCCGTTTTTGTTTGACGTTGCAGTCGCGATTAATATTCATAATTTATAAAGCTGACGTTTAGCACCGTTGTATGCTGAGTAGATATAATCTAATCGATTAGGCCAAATAAATCAAAGTAGGAAGAAAATAAGAAAAATCTGACGTTCATCCAGATTGTTGCACGATTTTCGTTTTGAGTTTTCATTAAGAGGCTTTTTTAACTGAGTAAAATGGATGGATATATCTATGTAGATATTCTTGGAATACTTTTGTTTTTTCAAACGTCCAGGCTTTTGATTGGTTAATATGCGAACGGCACGAACGGTGAATTGCAGAATTTAAAACTTTGTTATGTCCGAACGTCAGAAAACGGCATGAACAACAGTGAACGGTGACAGCAACAGAGGATATAAGTGCGCAAATGTGAAAATATATTTTTAACTTCCAACGGGAACTGAAACTGCGAGCGATAACTACAACTGTAAGTTTATAAATCAGACTTAAAAAGTCTAGCGTGGAAAACCATTTTTCACCTGATAGAGTGTTTAGTGTGTCGTCTATTCGGGGGAGTGGATAGCTGTCTTTTTGCGTTGTGATTTTATCTTCTATAGTCTACACAGAAACGAGTAGATCCGTCTTTCTTAGTTACTAAGATCACAGGTGAACACCAGGGACCAGAAGCTCCATCAATAATATTTGCATCCATCATGTCCTGTGTCATATTTGCTACTTTTTCTGTTAAGCAAATAGGATTCTTCTAGGTGCGTGCCGTATTGGCCTTGCATCGCCGGTATAAATGCTATGTTGGATAAGATTGGTAGATTTTCCTGTCTCAAAAATATCACAGTTGGTATTGATAAAATCTTTGACTTTTCTAAATTATTTAGCTGTCAGGTGGTCATAATTTTTAACTAGTTGTTTCACAAAGCTGGCGTCAACACAGTTACTTTCCCCGTACAACCGCCTTCGCACTTGATTATTTTTTCTACCGGGGTATAGAGCCCTATTTGTTCTTTCTTTAGTTTAAATGGTCTTTTCGATAAAATGGCAACCCTTACTGGAAATCAATTAATCTACGTTAACGAGACATCTAGCTACCAGAATTCCTTCACTCACAGATTCTTCATTTTCCACAATGTCCACATGTAAGTCATGTGATTTCTTGCTAAGTCTCACCGAGACAACAGCTTCAGAATTTTGGGGGTACTTCTATATCTTCTTCCATTAGGTCCTTTATCGGTATTTTCCTCAGAATTTAGGACAATTTCCTCTTTTCCTATTACCAAGATCTTGTTTTGAAGGTTGATGATAAACTTACCATGTCCATACCAAGTACACACTGATCCTTAATATTGGCCACCAGAAATGAGTGTTCTATCAGGGTATTACCAATCTGTATGGTTACTGATATCTCGCCTAGAACAGGAGTAGTGTACCCTGTAGCTGTCTCCATAACTAAGCTTCTTTGAGTTGGTCATAGTTTTCGATGCAGGATCCGTTCGAATAAAAGGTATGGCCAACAGCATACCTTGTTTCCAAAGCTTGGACGAGAGATTAAGTCGATACGTTTCCCATGTCGTCTGGCCGTCAAATGTGGGTGTTTTAACGGTCTTGCTAATATGGTTTTGAATAACTGGAGTTTGAATTTGGCTTGGTTCGGCTATAGATGAAGACGACATAGTGTTTTTAAAATATCCTGTTGCTCTAAATTAATTTTTAAATTATGTTGCTGTTATAAATTAGTTTTTAAATGCTCTTGTTGTTGCTCCAAATTCTTTTCTAACTTCTCTTGCTGCTGATCTACATTAATTTTTAAAATCTCTTATTATTATGCTAAAAGATCTTCTCTAATGTTAAGCTGACCAACCTCTTGCTTGAAGGTTTCTTGTATTTGTAGCAAACCATTCATAATTTCAACCGCTTCTTTTCTACGCCACTCCTTCTCTTCTTGGTCCTTCCTGTGCCTTTCCTTTTCCTCTTCTTCCGCTTTCCTACGTCTTTCTCCTTTTCTCGCTTTTCCCCTTTTCTCGCTTTTCCCTTCCTTCTTCCATCTTCAAAAACCATGCTGGGGACCTGAAGTATCCATGTCTGCTTCGTACACAGTGGATCTAGTATTTACCATGAATAGAATACTTGGGTAACTTTTATTTTGTATGCCACCGCTGTCACCAATGTTACGCAGGTTTTTGGAACTCAATTTATTTCAACTCAACTTTTACAATTCAACTATATAACTGATAACATGAACGTATAACGTCTACCATAAAACTGAAACTCTGACGCCAGGATTATCGACCCTTTTACAATATTTTCGAACCGTCCAGATGTTTCTTGACACAGAATGATATTTTTAGACATTTATCTCTTCTTATTTTACTTGTACTTTTACTTATGACGACCACAGCACACTGTAGGGTGATGGGTGACATTGCACTTCTTTTCTTATTCGTACGTTTCCTATAACAGCCACAGGCTACTGCAGGGTGAAGGGTAACAGTATTCTAGTTCGTTGAAGTCAGCTTATTAAGGAGCTTTCAAAAATATAAAATAATACAGGGTGTTCTGTTAGTACCAACAGTGCTAGACTTACGTGAATCACCCTGTATATTTATATTTTCGTTCGGTGAACGTACAATTTAGTTTAAAAGTTGACGTGTCCCAACTTTTTTAATTTTCTAAAATGGGTCAAAAATAATGTTATTTCATAAGTGGTTCGACACTGTACTATGTAGGTGTGCTCGACTCATCTAACTACTTTCGGATATATGTACCCATTTTTGGGGTACGATCATACTAATAGGTTTTTTAAAGAAATAAAAATGGGTTCTATTAAAAGAGAAAAACACTATATACAGGATGGAAAGAAATATTCCTATTTGAAAAATAAATATAGGTACCTCACTAAACTTTCTAATAATCTAACAGTAGTTCTAGCTTTATTTCTACTTGTCAACTTTCTTTGTAAGTTATAATAAGAACTTAAAATTATCTCAGCATCTTCTGTTAATTTTGGTTGAAGGTTCTTTATTATTTTAAAATATGACTAAAATAAAAATATAAAGTTGTTTTAATAAATATTTACTGAAAACTGAAAATAAAAAAATATATATTTACTTTAAACTTGAATGTTTATTATATTTTTTATATTATAAAAAAACTGACTATATTTTTATAAATTGCATTATTTTATATTAATTTAACCATTTATTATTGGTAAAAAAATTTACTCTGAAAAGTAATTTTTATTTACAGTTTTAAACCATTAGTTTCCAATTTATATACAATGTCGACCTCTGAACGTTTTCCAATACGCTTTGCACAAGTCCATGTGCGTTGCCAGTGTATACGACCCGACCGCGTTGTAACATTACTCTTACTAATGCTAACTCTCTGTAGTTTTCATATATGCACTTGTGCAAAGCGTATTGGAAAGCATTCGATAGGCGACATTGTATTATAAATCATATAAATTTTATTTACCTGCAAAATATTTATAGGCCAGAGTCCAGACTCAGTCAATTTAGATAAAATGGTACCACCATTTAATATGTAATCCATAACTAGCTCATCCCACTCCTGATTTACTGTATCTCTTAGCAACATGACTAAATCAAAGCGACTTAAAAGAGGGCTTGGCAAAGCGACATTCATCGACAAAGGTTGAGTTGGATCTAAATTTCCTTTTGGATTACAGGCGGCCAATATTGAACACCTTGAGTTCAGTTTACATACCATACTTGCCTGAAACCATATTTTTTTGAAAAAACAATTCATTTTAACTTTTATTTTTATCAACTTTACCCAAATTATATCGATATTTGGATGTTTTCAGGTTTAAAAATTTGAACATTTATTCATCATATTCAAACTATTTTTTTCTATATCTCAGGAAAAAATTATTTCGCACGTCGACATGGTAAAAAGTTCTATATTTCATTGTAGATTTTTAAAATACTTATAAAATCAACAGCGAAAATAGCTTTTTATCATTTGGACTTACGTGAAATTAATTTTTAATGTTTAATAATAAAAGAGCTGGTGGAAAAACGATGAGGGTGCAAAATTTAAGAAAATCGAGATACATGGTGCAATCTATAGGTATTTGTATGTATTATTACGCCTAGTAAACATTTACGGAAATATTGATAAGGGTCGCCTATACCTAAAAATATTTTAGTCAGTTGCGGGAAAAACGATAAGTGTACCTGGCGTTTGATGGAATATAGATGAACGTGACTTTGTATTGAAACCATGGCCGTCTCTAAAGAAATACCTCTGCCAATACTAAAATGGAAGAACAAGAATCTGCTTTTTATGATAATTTCAATAATTTCCAAAAATGCATCATAAACATTTTTTGTTACTGATTTAAATAAAGAAAAACGTTGTGCCTAGTCTTGTTGATAATTACTGAAACATGAGACCATCAATATTAAGTTCAGAATATATTTTTTAATCTTTCCATGAGACATAGTAACCTAAATTTAAAAATTCGATTTTCTTCAGTCTAAATTTTATGCACATTCATCATTCTTTTAGCCTAAAATAGGTGTATATAAAAGAAAAATCAAAAATCGAAAGCAAAATAATTTTTTTTGAACCACTACTTTTGTTGTTAATTAACATGATACTGCACTGCTGTACATACTAAGTTAAGATTATATTTGCACCTTCCATGAGACAGTCCTCGAAAGTTAAAAATTCAATTTTCTCCAATTTAAAGTTTCTGCACATTCATCGTTCTTCCCGCCAGCTCCTCAATTGATATTTTTCGTAATTTAGACTCACGTTGGGCGCCAACTTTAAATTAATGTTTAGATAAAGGCATTAAGATAAAAAGAAAAGTATGGGTAGGCTTCTTGAGTGAGCGCCACAAGTTTTCTAGAAACTTCAAAAAGTCTGAATCACATGCACTTTTTATACGTTCTCTGTTTCCTCAAAATACACTGAAATGATAATAAAATAGGTAGGTAAACACAAACTATAAGTTTAAAAACGATATATTTATTAAATAAAAAAAAAAGAAAAAAGTTACACAGCAATTACATTACATTTTTTATTTTATTACTGTAGTTCCCTCAGTACTTCCTTGATCAGGATCAGACGATGTCTAGGACGAAATTGGGATATTCTTCGGGATGAAGTGAAGCCACTGACAAATATGACACAAGCACACGCGATATGTAAAGATATATAAAACACATACAATTTTAACAAATAAGCACCCTAAGTACCTTCGTCAAAAGTTGCTTCAGAAGAATAAAACCTATAAAATTCAGTCCCAATGGGTACATATGTCTTCGTGAAAGTCATTACAGCTAGAGACGCAATGGTCATCGGAGAAATGTGAAATACGGGGGGTCTCGGAGAAATAGCGAGTAGAAATTAAGAAAAATAATTTATTAATATGTTTAAAAATGAATTTCACGTAACAACAAACAATATTGTATAGAAATAACAGAATCGAATGAAAAAGTCCTTAAAAAAGCATACCTATAGTGTATGAAAATTAATTAAATACTCAAATACTGACAACTCTATATTATTATTAGAGTAGAGTAGAATAGGGTAGGATTGAATTAACTATTAGTAAAAAAATGAAAAATTTGCAAAATTGATGTTATTTTTCACAAAAATTATTTTTTAGAAAAGTAATTTTTCATTACTTTGGATTTGGTTAGGTGTTTTCACTAATTAAAAAAACCATTTACTCTGCATTTATTTAAGTGTTTTAACAATAAATAAATGGTTTTTTATAGTTTTTTGTCGAATAATAATAATTTTTCCATTTTTTTTTTTTTGTAAAAATAGTGTTTTAATGGTTGAAGACATTTTCAAAAAGAACTATTTTTTAATATTTATAATATTTTAGCACTTTCCCTTTTCCACCCAATATTTTTGCTTTTGCCAAATTAGTAGTAAAACTGGTTAACATTTTTGCCTATAAATTATAAAAAAATATTTTTGCCTATAAATTATAAAAAAATAAAACAGCAAAAAAATAATCAAAGATATGTTATGAAATGATTAACTTACTTTTGCTACACTGATTGTTTGCTGTTCCATAGCTTCGTGTATAGTAGTGCGGTCATGTTCTTTCATAGAATTAAACTCATCTATGCAGCAGATGCCTCCATCAGCCATAACAAGAGCGCCAGCTTCTAACTGCCACTCCCCATGTTCCTAATAGTATATTATACTGTATCTTTACTAAGGACATTTCCTGTTTAGTTATGTAGGTACTTGAGAACAAAGGGATCAGTTTTTTTTAGCGTTTTCAACTGACTTTATTTAAACTAAACGCTAAAATCTAACTTAAATGACTACCTATTAAAATATCAATTACTTAACTATATGGTAGGAAGCAAGTAGTATACTTGATCTAATTTGAATTAAAAATTTGAACAAAAACTTTATCATCCGATTTACTTTAATTAAAAAATATACAGGAATAGAAGTATGGCTAGCAGTATAAACAATGCAATTAAGCCCATTGAATACTTTACTTATAATAAAGATCTGGCAAAAGAGACTGAGTGGACTTGCGTAAAAAATATAAATAAAAGAAAAATTAATACCTCATTGACCTCATTAACACCTCATTGACCCCTCCACAACCACAGCCACAATAACAAAATAACAGCACTATAATAGAAAAAACTTGTAAATATTAAGGCACCACCACCTACCATAGTGGATAATGACCAAAACTTTAATAAACTCCATAGTATGGTGAGGCAAATCCCAAACACAAAAATTAAAGTCATCAACGTTCCGGAAGGACCAGAATACAAAACGCTTTCTGGAGCATTAACGGAACAAGAGTATATTTGGTACTCGTATGATGACAAACAGAATAGACCAATTAAAGTAATAGCTTATAAACTGCACCACGCTTGTGAACCAGAAAATACTCTTATTGATTTGAAAAGTCGTGGCTTTAACATTATAGCAGCGACTCCAAAACTAAAATATGGGACTAAACGACCATTGAATATGTGCATACTTACATAGACATATATGACTGCATTTCAGAGACTCACTTTACCAATGAGTCCTTCATTAAATTTAAGAGATATAAGGTTTATTATACCATTCATCCCGAAAATGCAGCAAGAGGGAGTAGCGCAGTAATAATTAGAGAAGCAATTAAGCATCATCAAGAAGCGAGATTCAAGACTAAAGAATTTTAGGCTACTTTAGTAATGATAATATATAAAACTTATTATGTTATGATCACTTCTACATATTGTCCTCCAAGACATACCGTAAAAAGAACAATACCTAGACTTCCTAAATAGCCTAGAACCTAGATTTATCATTGAAGGCGACTTCAATGCAAAACACACCCATTGAGACTCCAGACTAACAACAAAAAAGGGTAAAAACCTAAGAGAAGCAATGACACAGCTAAAATGTGAGTCGCATTCAACTGGCAAACCAACTTATTGACCCTCAGATAGAAATAAAATACTCGACTTAATAGACTTTTTTGTTGTACGAAATATTTCAGTAAACTATATCAAGTTGATGAGGCATGGGATATCAATTCAGATCATTTGCTCATTCTTCTCACTTTTAGTGCAAGCAATATCCAAAGGAAAGCTCCCTTAGACTAATAAACAGGCAAAGGTTCGGACTGGACACTGAAAAGAAATGAATCTTTCAGTTCCGTTAAGAACAACAGCACAGCTAGATGCAGAAGTAGAACTACTTGTGTCCAACATTAAGCGAGCTGCATGGGATAATAATAGATTCGCAGAACACTTACAAGATACCTTCCAACCAAATAAAGGAGAAGAATTGTGATCTTCTATAGAGAGAGATGACTCAATCATGAAACCAACCTCTCCAAAGAAAATTGCAAAAGAAATAAAAACAAATATTAATCCTAAAAAAGCTCCTGGCTTTGATTTAATTACAGGAAAAGCAATAATGAAACTTACACACCTGTTTAATGTCTCATTCAAACTCAATATCTCTATTGCCTATATTATCGAAACTATTTGAAAAATACTATAATGAAAAGACTGAAACCCATCATTGAAGAAAGTAAACTAATTCTAGATTGTCAGTTCGGCTTTAGAGAAAACCATTCAACTACGATTCAGGACATTCAGATACATAGAATCTCAAATGCAATTGATAAAGCATTAGAAAACAAAGAAGTTCTCGATGTTGCGCAGGCTTTTGATAAAGTATAGCATGATGGCTTAAAACAGAAACTGATTATGCTACTTCTACAGCCATACTCAGAAATACTAAATTCATACATTTCAAATACTCTTTAGAGTAAAAAATATAAAGCTTACTCTGAATTGAAAGAAATTAAAGCAGGAGTTCCAGAGGGAAGCGTCCTGGGACCCACTTTGTATCTGTTATACACTTGTGACATAACCCAACTAGAACAAGGCGTAATAGCTACATTTGGAGAAGATACTGCCATCCTAGCAATAGTAGATGATCATGAAGAGGTTGCAAATAAACTACAAACGTCAGTTAAATAAATATCTGCACCAAAAGATCGCATATTAAACTAAACGAAACCAAATCTGTTAATATTAATTTTACTAACAAAAATGGTCAATGAATACCAATTAACATAAATAAAGCACATATCCCTTATGCTAACTCAGCAAAATATCTATGTATTACATTTGCAAAACTTCGCTGGAAGGTCCATGTTAAAAAGAAAAGACAAGAGTTGGATATAAAATTGAAGAAAATGTACAACAAAATTCTTTCATATAAACAAGTCTTCAAACCAAGTTGGACCTATGGCATTCAGCTCTTGAATTGTGCCAGCAACAGTAATATTCTAATAATCCAGAGATTTTAGAACAAAGTATTGAGGAACATTGTCAACGCTCCTTGCTACATTTAAAACAGCGACCTTCATCCAGACCTTCAGATAGAGACTGTTGACCAGACTATCACCAGATTCGCTAGGAGTCAAGAACAACGGCTCCAGCAACATGTGAACGTTGAGGCGATTCAGGTTCTTGGCAACACGAACCTGACAAAAAATCAAAAGTGTTAAACATTTTGAGATAATAACAAAGCAAAGCATTGTGCGGTTTAGTGTTATACATTAATTTAGTTTAATTAAGTTATCAGAACCTAAAATATATGTGTGTGTGTGTGTGTGTGTGTGTGTGTGTGTGTGTGTGTGTGTGTGTGTGTGTGTGTGTGTGTGTGTGTGTGTGTGTGTGTGTGTGTGTGTGTGTGTGTGTGTGTGTGTGTGTGTGTGTGTGTGTGTGTGTGTGTGTGTGTGTGTGTGTGTGTGTGTGTGTGTGTGTGTGTGTGTGTGTGTGTGTGTGTGTGTGTGTGTGTGTGTGTGTGTGTGTGTGTGTGTGTGTGTGTGTGTGTGTGTGTGTGTGTGTGTGTGTGTGTGTGTGTGTGTGTGTGTGTGTGTGTGTGTGTGTGTGTGTGTGTGTGTGTGTGTGTGTGTGTGTGTGTGTGTGTGTGTGTGTGTGTGTGTGTGTGTGTGTGTGTGTGTGTGTGTGTGTGTGTGTGTGTGTGTGTGTGTGTGTGTGTGTGTGTGTGTGTGTGTGTGTGTGTGTGTGTGTGTGTGTGTGTGTGTGTGTGTGTGTGTGTGTGTGTGTGTGTGTGTGTGTGTGTGTGTGTGTGTGTGTGTGTGTGTGTGTGTGTGTGTGTGTGTGTGTGTGTGTGTGTGTGTGTGTGTGTGTGTGTGTGTGTGTGTGTGTGTGTGTGTGTGTGTGTGTGTGTGTGTGTGTGTGTGTGTGTGTGTGTGTGTGTGTGTGTGTGTGTGTGTGTGTGTGTGTGTGTGTGTGTGTGTGTGTGTGTGTGTGTGTGTGTGTGTGTGTGTGTGTGTGTGTGTGTGTGTGTGTGTGTGTGTGTGTGTGTGTGTGTGTGTGTGTGTGTGTGTGTGTGTGTGTGTGTGTGTGTGTGTGTGTGTGTGTGTGTGTGTGTGTGTGTGTGTGTGTGTGTGTGTGTGTGTGTGTGTGTGTGTGTGTGTGTGTGTGTGTGTGTGTGTGTGTGTGTGTGTGTGTGTGTGTGTGTGTGTGTGTGTGTGTGTGTGTGTGTGTGTGTGTGTGTGTGTGTGTGTGTGTGTGTGTGTGTGTGTGTGTGTGTGTGTGTGTGTGTGTGTGTGTGTGTGTGTGTGTGTGTGTGTGTGTGTGTGTGTGTGTGTGTGTGTGTGTGTGTGTGTGTGTGTGTGTGTGTGTGTGTGTGTGTGTGTGTGTGTGTGTGTGTGTGTGTGTGTGTGTGTGTGTGTGTGTGTGTGTGTGTGTGTGTGTGTGTGTGTGTGTGTGTGTGTGTGTGTGTGTGTGTGTGTGTGTGTGTGTGTGTGTGTGTGTGTGTGTGTGTGTGTGTGTGTGTGTGTGTGTGTGTGTGTGTGTGTGTGTGTGTGTGTGTGTGTGTGTGTGTGTGTGTGTGTGTGTGTGTGTGTGTGTGTGTGTGTGTGTGTGTGTGTGTGTGTGTGTGTGTGTGTGTGTGTGTGTGTGTGTGTGTGTGTGTGTGTGTGTGTGTGTGTGTGTGTGTGTGTGTGTGTGTGTGTGTGTGTGTGTGTGTGTGTGTGTGTGTGTGTGTGTGTGTGTGTGTGTGTGTGTGTGTGTGTGTGTGTGTGTGTGTGTGTGTGTGTGTGTGTGTGTGTGTGTGTGTGTGTGTGTGTGTGTGTGTGTGTGTGTGTGTGTGTGTGTGTGTGTGTGTGTGTGTGTGTGTGTGTGTGTGTGTGTGTGTGTGTGTGTGTGTGTGTGTGTGTGTGTGTGTGTGTGTGTGTGTGTGTGTGTGTGTGTGTGTGTGTGTGTGTGTGTGTGTGTGTGTGTGTGTGTGTGTGTGTGTGTGTGTGTGTGTGTGTGTGTGTGGGTGTGTGTGTGTGTGTGTGTGTGTGTGGGTGTGTGTGTGTGTGTGTGTGTGGGTGTGTGGGTGTGTGGGTGTGTGGGTGTGTGGGTGTGTGGGTGTGTGGGTGTGTGGGTGTGTGGGTGTGTGGGTGTGTGGGTGTGTGGGTGTGTGGGTGTGTGGGTGTGTGGGTGTGTGGGTGTGTGGGTGTGTGGGTGTGTGGGTGTGTGGGTGTGTGGGTGTGTGTGGGTGTGTGTGGGTGTGGGTGGGTGTGTGGGTGGGTGGGTGTGTGGGTGTGTGGGTGTGTGGGTGCGTGTGGGTGTGGGTGCGTGCGTGCGTGCGTGCGTGCGTGCGTGCGTGCGTGCGTGCGTGCGTGTGTGTGTGTGTGTGTGAAGGGAAAAAGGATGGCATTGGATAAACCATTTGCCACAGATAATAAAATATATTAGAGAGTAGAACTTTAGTTTTTAAGATTGCAACATTAGTTAAGTTAGAATAAAACAAAATTACTCATTGATCAACTTTTGATCAGATTGTAATATTAATATGGAAACTCCAATCAAATTAAGAGAATCAAATTAAATTAAAATAATAATTAAGTACAAGTTCAAATCATGGATATAAATAAACTCTCGACCCTTTTTCATAATACTTATTAAGGTTTCAAATGTTATCATCCATGAGAAAATATATTTATTTATTCTGATAAGAAGCAAGCAAACTACAATTAACATAAAAATTAAATAAATAATTTAAAATATGTACACTAAAAAGTTTGTGAAAGGTTACTTTTTTTTTTGATAAAAATGAAACAAAAAAAGAATTTGTAGTAGTAAGCATAAAATAGCAGAAGAGTAAAAGTAAGTAGGTGAATCCTTTGGAAAAAGGATAAAAAAGAAAATTATTTATTTCTGCGTCAGGCTGAAATCTATACAATAAATCCTTAAAAAATCAGTATGTTTTCATTGTATTAACAGAAGTTTTTAACGAACGGCGACTGGTCTAGCAAAACCCATTACATTTTTTAATGAATAACATTTTCAAACTGGATGTTTCTCAAGATTTTGCAGTGGTTATACGAATTTATAAAAAAGAATTTTAGAAAAATAAATCAATAGAGGTTAGTTGTCGCCTTAAAAAAATACATTTCTGAAAAACAGTTTGACAAAATAAGCCATGGTTTACTTTGGTGCCTGTTAGCAAATCAATCGTTAGACAAATTTGTAGATTGAGGTTTAATCACCCATTAGTTTCATCTCATTTGTACAAAATAAAATGAAAAGAGGCAACAAATTTTGTGAAAAAATTAAAAAACTCTCCTAGTATAAGTCGCCCATTTCATTTATACCAATTAAACATACATAATATCAAATTGTAGTATCAAATTGTTTAGAAAAATAAAAATGCAAACAAATTAAAACTGTACATAAAACCTCTTGTATTATCCTTACAAATTGTGGTCAACCTATACATGTATAAGTCGCCTAGATATAACGACCGTTAGGCGTAAAAGAGTCCTTGTCTCTACTTTCTTCCATTTTCGTTCTTAAAAAAAAGCTTCAGCAATGATAAAAATACTTAAGCGTAGCAAATTACTGACTTGTTTTTAAGTGGCGAAAAGTCATCACCCGGTTTGTTCAACAATATACTAAATACGGAATTTGAAATTTATTTTATTCACTGTCTCTTTATATTTAACTTTGCCATTTAATAAACTTTGAGCGAACCCCATAAATTCAGTCAAAAGTACATTCAATTCATATTAGAACAAGTATATCATTATTTTTCTAATATGTACCAGAAACTAAAACCTTTGCAGATGAATCAGGTGAAATATTAATTATCAATACATTTACTTGAATTTAAATGTTAATATTACCATTGTTGCAGTAACTGTTAAACCTGCTGCTGTTGAACCAACTCCAGTCGTTAATACTGCTCTAGGGACTATTTTAGAAGCAAATCTAAGTAAATGTGACTTTCCTGTACCAGGATCTCCAACTAAAAGTAAGTGGGATTCCGATCTAGTCCTAACACCCGTCAAATTTATGTCTTCTATTGGACAACCACCTGCTAGCACGACAGCCAGTGCCAATTTAACTGGATACAAACCGTATATCTAAAATAAATACTATAGTTTATTTATAAATAGGCCAACTGTATATGGTCGGTCACCAGTAATACATCTTTCTGTAAGAATGAAAGTTATAAAACCTTTATAAATTTTAAAGTTTTTAAGAAAGTGTGAAACATAATAAACTATAAGGTGACTAAAATATGTTTAAATTGTTACCACTCTATAAATACATTTAAACCATTAATCTAAAATGTAACAACCTCTGTGCAAAATGACTTCAGGATTATATCTCTTCCTTCTAAAGTATTCTGAGCATATTTTTCCCAAAAACTATTAAACATGTTCTTAGTTTCTGGAGTAGAAATAGAAAATGAACTGTTTGTGTCAACCTGTACATGGTTGGCTTTGAATACTAAATCAATTTCAGTTCTCTTGCCAAGGTTGAATTCTCCGAATTGTCTTTTAACTATACCGCTGCAAGAAATAAGAATATTTAGGAACAATTTCGTCTAAATAAATACCTTAACATGATTTAAATTCATACATCATACCCAAACCACAGCATATGCTATGTATTCAAACTCCAAAATTCTACTCACCAAATCGTCACATCATCACCAGGTTGACAACTATCAACTAAATCATCTTCCAATGTCACTTTTATAGCATTAGGGATAGAGCCAATTCCTAACTTCTTAACTTGTTCTTGAATTTTGATTTCTTGATAATCTTTACAATTCTCACTGTCTAATTCTCCAAAATGTATTAAATTTGTGCTATTACAATCTGGATTTTGGCAACGTTTTGGTTGTTTTATTATATTATACTTTCTATTATAATCTGCTTTCACTAAAACTGGAGTTTTACATGTAGTACATACATAGTTTCGTTGGAATTCGAGACATTTTGCAGCCGTTAAACGCATGACAGTTCCTGAAATATTTTTTTATATATGTATCTACAGGAAAAACGTTAAATGCATATTTATAATATACTGGAAGATGCTAATAAAATTTAGGAGCTATTACGATAATCAAAGTAGATATTTAAAATTAATATGCACCGATCAAAGATGTGCTCTTTTCTCTGTGTACTGATGAGTGTATATAATCAGTCATCAAATCAACACATACTTTAATACTTAAGACATCCAAATAATAATAATAATAATAATCAGTCTTGACTCTTTAGATCAGTGGTTCCCAACCTTTTTCAAGTCACAGCCAAGTAATCTGCAATCCCACCACATTTGTATACAATTACGTTTTCAATTGGATAAAGAAACCACACTAAAAGTAATTTTATCAGAATGTAAGCCCAATGTAATATTTAATAAACTAATTAAAAAATTAATTAAAATTTAATGAGATGGTTGTGTTTGCATTTGGCAAGATCTTATGGACGAATCAGCAGAGAACGCCCTTTGCATGGGGAGCAAGTTCTGTCACTTTTGTTAGAAAGCCCGACTGGTGCTCCATTTATTTAAACCCAACATATGATTTTTACTATAGTTATCATGTTTCAAAGAAGGTATTTATCTTCTCCGTGGTATCTTAACCTTTTGTAGCGGTTACAAGTGTACCACAAAACAGGAACTCTTCTTTGATATAATCTGAATGAATATTGAAATTGAAAGCATATCTACTGATCAAGAAGATGGCTGAATTTAATAAATAATAAATGTTAAACCTCAATGTGAAATTTTAGGAAAAATAATTACAAGTAAAAATAACATGGTGACTCCCTAGAAAACATAGGTTGGGAACCACTGCTTTAGATTATACTTAAAACACTCATAAAGCTAAAAATCAAAGTATTTAAAACATTCAAGTATTCATCAACATAGTTGTATGCTTTTCTCAGAAGTAACTTTTTTATTTGTGTTCTTGGTCAACAGTAAACGTCTTATGATATATAATGTGAGTAGGATGTTAGATAAGTAATTTGAAACTCATAAGAAAATTTCAAGATCATTTGTTTTAGATTGCCTATGGACTGATATTTCTACAACTGACATTTATTTGTATTGTGGGTCCTTTCAAATGAGGCAATAATTATTTCTGCATATTTTATATACATGCATTTGGTAAAAATGTATAAATAGGCATTAATATTAATAACTAGACCAAAAGTATTTCTTATTTAGATAGAAGTTTGCAACTTATTAAAGGATTAACAGTAGCTATGCATTTAGAAACTGTTTTACCAGTTTTTCAATGCAATCCTCTGAGAGCTTGTAAAAGAGGTGTATTAGTGATCAGAAGACTAACAAAAACAAGAGATAATGGTCCAAAAAGAGACCTTGAATTACATTGGATTTAGCCGTAAAACAAGAACTTATTTTAATGGTCTATTTGAACACCATATAAAACAAAAATAATACAATTATCAGTACAAGTTGCACTTACCTGAGATTTGTATAAATTTCCCAACGTCTTTATTTCCGGGAAAGATATAATGTCGAGCTAAATGAGCTAAATAATAGATTCGACAATGTACATTAAGTTTTAATTCAAACTTTCTCTCAACTTGTTTTAATAGAGACAATTGTGCTGCTGTGGCTGCTTTTTCCCATTCTTCAAGACTTTTATCAGGATCATCTAATAAATCTTTTGCCAACTCAATTTTACGTCCAAGTAATTCTATAAAACTTATTTAAAACAAATGTAAATTTCAAGCAAGAACTTTGAATATTATGTTTACTGTTTTTTATATATAAATATCTACAAACTTACTTTATATTTATTGAAAAATGTCTTGTTTCATTTTGATTTGCTAGGATTTCGAGAAGTTCATCTCGATGAAATGAAAGCAAGTACTCTTCAAACATCCTAAATTAGTAAAACAAATTTATCTTATTCCTATTATTTCATTATTTTCAATTTTATGATTCAAGTAAAATTTTTGTAGAACTAAATTTGGTTTAAAATGAAAAAGGTGACAATTTTTAAACGTCTCATTAAAATACAAAAAATAATATACTTGTTTGTTTAGGCCCGTATTTATAAACAAAACTCAGCTGAGCTGAGTCGGACTTGGGTAAGTCGTCCTTGAACGAAAATCGAAGTTCGGTTATATCGCATGAATTTAGAGATGGGTAGTAACAAATCCGTAAATGTACATAACAGTTACAGATTTCCTAATATCCATCTCTAAATTCCAGTTTAACACCAGAACCACCTAGAACTTTAGAGACGTTGTAACCGAACTTTGATTTTAGTTCAAGGACGACTTACCCAAGTCCGACTCACGTAAGTTCTGTTTATAAATACGGGCCCCAGTATAAAGAACAATATTGTTCTTTATACACATTGCGTTCGGTTTGCCACGTTCCTTTAACTCCTTTAACACTTTTAACTCCAAACGACTCTTTTAGCGTTCGGTTTAGTCCGATTAGTGACAGTTTAACACGCTTAAATGTCATTTAAAAGCACCCTAAAATTTGTCCCGCTCCAGCCCCTGACTGACCGAACTCGCCTACTGGGTACGCCGTACGGGCCCAAGTTCCACTACATTTTCAAAATTTTCATGAGTTTCAATTTTTGTTAGACGCTAACTTCAGACTTGATAAGCAAGGCAGCGTTGCCGATGTAGGGATATTTTCTCGAAATTTGCCGCTGAAATAGGTATAGATAGAAATTTTTATTAATCTCTCAGCCATCAAGATAGAATAAAGAATAAAGTAGAAACGACATATGCCGCGTTTGAGAATCCACATCGGATGCATTTTTTACATCTCGAGCGTTTTTTTATCCACATCGGACACATCTATCCCATTACATTTACGTATACTGCATCACGTGATCAAAGATTTACTACATCTCAGATGCATCCGATGTGGATTCTCAAACGCGGCAATAAACACTATTTTGCGATATGACAGATAGACGCACTTCGAATGACGGAAAAGTGTAATGAAAATAATGCGACAGGTTGTACTTTGATTATTTGAATGCAGTAATTTTATATTTGAAGACTGACGGATTGAAAATGAAGCTATCTAAAAAAATGTCACTTATTCTCACCAAAACTGAAAAGCTCTACTATCTTGAGTTTGACATTGACGTAAAATCAATATCCTTTGGTAAAGTGTAATACAAAGGTGCGTATATTTTAGCATTCTGATATATCATCTCCTTTATTCTACCTCAATGCTCTCACAATAAACCTAAATGTATTGATAAATAAAACATAATAATAAATACAATAAAATACAACAAAGATACTTAAAAATATGATAAAAATTTTAAGGACCGATTCCACCGTTGTGTTAAACGGAGATTAAAATGACGTTGTTAATGTAAAAATGTCATTTTAAACTTCGTTTAACACAACGGTGGAATCGGTCCTAAAACAATTTATAAATTTATCTAACGAGTAGAAACTACCTTCAATCAAAAGACCCTTTTATATAAACCGTCAGGTAGTAGTGACCGATGATTTAGATGCCCCATTTTCTCATACAAGCCTCGAAGAGGGTTGAAAAGTACATTGATGATGAGTAGAATGAAAAGAAATTTACGAGTGGCTTTTGGGAATAATACATGGAAAACTTGATTTACCTTAATTGAAATATTTTCGGACCCCAAAATTCACTTATCCATTCGGATCATTCAAGCCAATATATCTTTCAGACTTATGTTACATGTTTTTATACATTCGATGGGCTTGTGTGAAAAAATCGGTTAAAATCTCCATTTCCCCTACAAGATTACGCCCTTATTTCATCCCTTTAGCCATTTGCAACATTATAGCCTTTGGTTTTCCGAAGCCAAATTCTATTAATCATTTAGTATACGGTTTGCGTAAAAATATTGGCAAAAAATACCTTTAATTTTTGTTAAAGAAAATCGAATTTTCCTTATGTTATCCCCAGGATCCACTCGTAAATTTCCATTCATATTCTACTTAAAATCGATGTACTTTTCAATCCTCTTCGAGACTTGCATGCGAAAATGGAACACCTGAACCTGTCATTATCTGACGGTCTATTAGGATATATTCAAAATTTTTGTTGTTTCCCTATTTTAAGTGCTCAGGTAACAACACAGGTTATAGAAGAGGCCTCTTCATGAAATAGTGATTCTTATGGCGTTGTCTAACAGACAAACGCTTATGGTGAGTTCTGGTCATTTTCTGGTAATGAAATCTAATAAGCTTGTAATTTAATTTTTTTTTGTATCATGCTTATATGTGTATAACAAGGTTTTTATTAAATCTGTGATTTGTGTTTTAGATATCTATATGTGTGAGTCAGATCAATATATTTTTTCTGTAATATACCTATTTCTACAAGTCTCCTGTATGATTAATAAAATTATTAATTTTCTCTCCGCAAACAAGACTATAAAAGATCTTTTCGGATAGTCAGGCAGCCCTCAAGGCCCTGAGCTCCAATCGAGTCGACTAAAAGCTGGTATTGAACTGTATAAATACCCTTGACTCAAAGACGTCTCCATTGCAAGACGAATTTTTGGGGGGTGCCATTGCCTTTAGCCATTTCCTTTTTAACATATTTTAATGAATAAAAGGCCATAAATCGGAAGAATTTTCATCTCGGGGGACATGCCCCCCCCCCCCTGGAGCCGCCCTTGCCTTGACTATCTCGGTGCCCGGAACAAAGTTACTTCGATCTGGGTTACGGGACACAGCGGTATGAAGGGCAATGAAAAACCTGACGCGCCCTCTAAAGAGTAACCGAATCTGAGTTCATAGGACCCCAGAACCATTCTTGGGCATTGCAAATGCTGCGTTTGAGAATCCACATCGGATGCATCTGAGATGTAAAAAATCTTTGATCACGTGGTTCAGTATACGTAAATGTAATGGGACAGATGTGTCCGATGTGGATAAAAAAACGCTCGAGATGTAAAAAATGCATCCGATGTGGATTCTCAAACGCAGCAAAAGAGCACTGCCAAAGGAATTATCTCAAAATGGACGAAGGGTGCAATACTCACGAACTGGAGAGATACCACAGGGCTAACTCATTCGAAGGCGTTTAACCAACCTTTCCATGAACGTTTCTGTTCAGATCCGATAATGGAGTAGGAATGATCTACGCATTTTCACGGGACTAATGACAGGACACTGCATGTCGACTGTGTGACCACATGAGAAGAATAAGTCTGCAATAAACATCGGACTGTCGATTCTACAGCGTGATAGACGAATCTGCAGAGCACATTTTATATGTATCTGCTCCGCTTTGGAAAGAATCAGGTTCCAGATCTTCCCGACTGGAGCCTATACCGACTTTAAACAAGTCTCACCCACCATGGCCTTCCAGCAAAAGCTCTGTGGCATGTACGTTGAACTATAAGTTGGTCATGAGCCAAAATAGATCCATCTGGGTCGCAGTGGAAGGCGATGAGATCAACCCATTCATTTTCAACCTCATGTAATCGAGATTAAAAAATTAATCTTATTTTTTTATAATACAATCACGTGATATTTCTGTTTCCCTTGCCCACACAACGATATTATAGCTGAACGCGCTGTATATCATCAGTAGGGCATAAATAATAAATGTTAATTAAGAGAGAACTATAAAAGTTGGATTTCAGAGTTAGAAATGGAAAACATGTTTTATTTAAGTTCCTACATAAACATACGTACTATTTTTATGGTCTTTGAAATTGAACCTAAAATCCAATTGCAAACTAAGAAATTCAGTGACTTGGGTAATTGATATTTCACTTTTATTTATGGTAAACTTCAGATGTACTGGTACATTAGTTGGTAGACTCCTTTATATATTTAACTGGATGTTAATATTTAAAGTATCTATAAGGCATGCACTTACAACAATTGTGTGGTTTGGTGCCTGCCTGCGTTATATTGTTACTGGGAGCACACTGGGAGGTAAGTCGATGTATAGGAGGAACATTTTTGGCTTGTTCCATTGAAGGCTCCGTCATTTTGGAACCCGACTAATATCAAATTAAAAAATTTAAAAGTATTACAATCATTTTAAATGTTTGTAGTTTGCAGTAATTGCTGTGAAAATTAATAATTTCGATTTTTATAATTGAACTTTACAAAAAAAAATTTGTTTTATTTTTTCAAATTTTTTCTTTCGCTACATAAAACTATAAACTATTTAAAAGTACTACAATCATTTTGCATGTCTGTAGTTTTCAGTAATTGCTGTGAAAATTAATAATTTCGATTTTTGTAATGGAACTTTACGAAATAAAATATTTTTTTTTATTTTTTCAAATTTTTTCGTTTACTACATAAAACTACAAACGATTTAAAAGTACTAAAATCATTTGGTATGTTTGTAGTTTTCAGTAATTGCTGTGAAAATTAATAATTTCGATTTTTATAATGGAACTTTACAATATAATTTTTTTTTATTTTTTCAAATTTTTTCTTTCACTACATAAAACTACGGACGATTCCAAATACAAATTTAGCAGTTTTAAATAATAATAATATTAAATAAATTTAAAATTATAATTAATTAGTTTTTTGTAAAAACCTTAAAACTACAAAAAAAAAATAAAAGTCACTACAATCATCTACATCTTTTGTAGTTTTAATTCATAAAAAATATTTTTTAATTTGATATTAGTCGGGTTCCAAAATGACGGAGCCTCCAGTGAACTGTATATTTCACTGGCTTACTCTGGTTTCTTCAAAATATGTACTCACATATGTACTGTAAACCTTTTCCAGATCCAGTGGATAGTGGATCACAGAACTAGTGGATCAATTGATAGACACGGGTAGGGTACGTATAGTTATATGGTCTAATAGAAGATCTGGAACAGTCTTCTAATCTGAAATGCGTGTGGAAAGGTGGAATCACTCATATGTAGGACGTAGATAACTAATTATTTAATTTATTTTTAAACTGCATGTAGTTTTTCTTAAAATTTATATAAGATGAAGATAGAAAAAAAATTGTAAACTTTTGGCAACAATGCAGTTAAATTGTAAGTGGCCAAAATCAAAAGTCGGTGAAGTTCTAGAAAACTAAACAGAAGTGAAAGTTGAGGAGCGGCTAAATGCTGACCGGCGTGCACAGATTATTTATTTTACTTTTCGTCAGAGGGCGCAGCTACTGCTGATCATATTGTCAATTGTCGAACAAATAAGTTTGAATTTGAATTGTGTTGTTAATGTTGAAGTGCCATTTCCTATCTGCATTATCAGTTATTACCTGCACCTGTTTAGATTATTTAAGACGAAATACAATACGCAAACATATTCCTTTCATTTTGCTATATATGCCAGATAACAATTCTGAAGAAGCTGATGGTAAATATAAACAAAATAAATGTGATGAAGACAAGGCTGAAGTAAATACACATTTAGAGTATTTGGGACAAAATATTTCAGCAGAGGCAACAAGTTTAGGCACATTAAAAAATAAAATAAAAAATTAAATCAATTAGAAAATTCCTCTGATGAAAATGTTCTCAGGCAAGTTTCTCAATATTTGAAGAATGCTAATTTGCTCTTAAACTATGACAACAGCATTAGCAGAGTCGATATTCCTTGTGTAACCTCTGCAGAAATTAATGAGCCACCAAATAAAAAAATTAAAAAACAGCTGGTCTTCACCTCAACAAAAAAAAAAAGCAAAAGGGCAATAATTATAAAAAAAAAACCCAATTTAAATGAAAACGAAATTATTAGAAGTACTCTTAGCAGTTCTTTAGTTATTAGTAAAAGTAGTGACAATGATCATAATTATTTTTAATTTCTAATTTAAGGTTTTTGATTTTTTTTTAATATTAGTTGATATAGATTAAGGTTCCTTTTCCTAGTTAAATATTTTTTTAACTTAATCTGTAATGTATTTTATTTAAGACAAGAGAGGTAGAATTGGTATTATTATGACCTATCACTTTTTATTTGCCTAATTATTATTATTTTTTATGTTCCGACATCAATAGAGGTATTGAATGTTTCAATAAATATATATTCATATTGATAGCAACGAATCTTTAATACATTAAAATATAAACTTTATGCATATCTTTCGTCTAAGACATATTAACACTATGTAGAATTTATGAGTCATACTCGGTGATCCGTAATGGTACCACTTAATTATTCTAATGTATGCTATAACTATTTGAAACTTTAATTTGTATTTAATTTTTACCTCATTTGTAACATTTTTAAAATTGTGTTATATAGGTTATTTAGGTCTTATAATATGTTTGTACATTTTAAAATTTTTCTTATTCGAATGTGTCAAAAAACGTCGTTATTCGGACAGAAAACAGTTGAAAAGTAGAACTTTTGTATATACTTCATAAAGTACTTTATCGGCCATGCCTTCTCCTGCCGCTACAAGAGTATTATTCATTGCACAAAAGGACCAATTAGGCTTATTTTTATTCTAGACTCGAGACATACATTTTATTATTTACCATACACTCACCCTACCCTCAATATATATTTATTAAACAATTCTATACACAAAAATGGATGAAACTCAATTTTTTAGAGACAATGATTGCCACAACTATTATTTCTATATTTTAATAAATTGACTATAATGATTTAGTGTTTTAATATACCATCAAAACCCAATATTATTATTTAAATTACTAACAAATTTGTAGTGATTTTATTTTTTAAAATAAATGAGTGAACTACTGATACATTTTATATTGGTTATTTTATTTATACCTACCAATAACTTCCTAATTAATGGGTTATTTATTAACTCTAGTCTAACCCAGAATTAATAACAATAAAATATAATTTAAAATACAATTTTTGACGCACTGTATGGTGTGCAAGTCAAAATTATCAATTTAAAAAACCGCGCTCAAATACACGCCATCTAGCGGAAAACACAAAAAATAATATGTGCACGCTGGTCAGCATTTAGCCGCTCCTGAAAGTTGCAGTGTATGTCATATGTCATGTTCTGTCATCGCGTATACAAAAATAAAAATATTTACTTTTAAGTCGTTTTTAATAAATATATGTTAATAAAATGGACGAAGAAATAGAATATCCCTCTCACTTTTCAGATACAATATCCACAGGTAAGTAAATAACCATTTTTACATCACATCACTTTATATTTTCGAATTTTCAGTTGTGGATATTATCGCTAATTATGGGTGGTACATTTTAATATCCGTAGTAGCAACACTATATTTATATGAAAAATATTTGAAATCTCGTTTTCGAACATATAAGTCTCAAAAGGAAGAAGCTGAATATTCTGCAAAATACCACAAAAGTAATTCCTAATAAACAATTTTTATAACTAAGTTTTGGTATATAGCTAACAACATTTTTAGATCCGGATTTGTTATCTGCAAGATTACTTGCTCAAGAAAAGCGAACACGAGAATTACAAGAAAAATATCAGAGAGATGCAGAAGAGCACAAAAAGAAACTAGAAGAGGTACCAAATTACAATTAACTGATATATAATCAATTTATTTTAAAGCATGTTTCTAATATCTCAAAGTTCTTTAATCTGAAGCATTGGTTTATTTCAGAGAGAAGAGAAAAGGAAAAATGAGTTGTTAGAAAAATATAATGATGGAGGTCATACATTAGGTCCTAGTAGTTCAAAATCATTTAAGCCTGGTAAGCAACAATTTTAGAAAACAAAATTATTTTCAGTTTTTAGCACTTATTAATTATATTGTTTGGCAACATATCTTTACCTGTGACTCATAATATAATGTAGGTAACCATTTTTCAAATACAAAAATAATTAGACCATAATCTTTAAGTACTGTTATACCAGTATGTTAACCTATGAATCTTGAGAAATAAAGATGATATGCTTAATTATGTAGGTCCTAGTAGTTTAAAAGGGGACACTACTGCACACAGTCAGCAATTACAGCACACATTTTAGTACTCCGCAAACTATTTTGGGGTGTATGTTGCATGTTATTTAACATGACTAAAGTTACTTAGTTATTGGTAATATCTTACATATAAAATGCTGTTTTTGCTAGAAAGTACCAAAAAGTAAATGGCATTCAATTAATTCAAAAATAAGTTCCTAAATATAATGAAACAATTCTAAAATAATTGATCTTAAATGTAAAAGCAGAATTTATTATATTGTCCGTCTCAAACTCACCTGTGATTGGACGTTTAAAGACATGGTTACCTCTACCAAGGTAGTGGGATAGTAGGTATAGCTCTATTTCTCTCTATTCAATGCTATTCTTTTACCATTCTCTAATATTCAGGATTCTTAATTTAACGCACAGTATATTAAAAAAAAAAAAAAAATGCATAGGTAACAAACTGCATCTCTGTATACTATCCTTGTCTCGACAGGGCTACTGCAAACCGTTTACAAAAAATACAAAATTCGTGTTGTCGGCTTGTTTGTAACAAAAGAAAATATGACCACATATCACCTTACATTATTTCATTAAAATGGTTGAAAATGGATTCTTTGTTCAAATTTCTTTTCTTATTATTTTTAAGCAATTTATTAAAAGCTAATTCACCATTATATTTAAGAGAACGGATTACGTATAGGATTGACGCACATGCCTTAAATTTGCGAAATCGCCATACTATCGCCATGCCACGACATAGAACTGCCATGTTTCAACGGTCATTTAGCTATAATGTCGCTAAAGTATACAATTCACTAAATACACACTTAAAATCATATTTGAGTACTAGTTCATTTAAAATAATGTTAAAATCATATTTTCTTGGTAGCCAAGCAAATGAAAATATTTAATTCATATTCTATGTTATTTATTTTATTTGTTTTATTTAATTCTTGTTCTTAATTTAAATTTGAATTCATCCGTAGACATTCAGCGTAATGTAGAGTAGGTTAGGTTTAAGTTAGTTTTAGGATTTGTGATATGGTTAAGTTGAATGGCCATTTGGCTAGACTACGCCATTTATACTTTGTAAATGTTGTTTTGCTGGTATAATAAAGACGTTTATTATTATTATTATTATTATTAAACAACTGGCTCAAGAATATGTATTGATATTTTGAATCTCTACAAAACATTTCCCTTATTTTGTGTGTATAGATCATGGGTGGTACTTATAACACTTTTGCATGCACTTGAAATGGTTGCATTTGCTAGGTCATTCTAAATTATTAGTTGTAGTGATTTGAATTTTTTTTTTTTAGAATATAATCCATTGATGGGTAGTGGCAGTTCTACAAATTATAAACCACAAAAAAGAAGTGCTTGCAGTAAAGGAGGATGTGGTTAACATATAAATCAAAATGAATGTCATAACAGTATCCAACATTGTTAACATTTTTGAATTTTAGGTGTAATTTTTGGTAAATTCTTTTTAATCAGTAATCATTAATATTTGGTAAATGCCTTTATTAAAAAAAAAAAATAATAAAATGTATTGTAATTCTTAAGGATAATTAATTTACATAAATATTTATAACAATCCCTGTCTCTTTAAATCTTCATAAGTCTTCCTATTTACCACATTTCCCTGAGAATCTTCATATTCTTCTTCAGTTTCTGGTTGCCATCTTTCACTTTGTTTTTGTACTTTTAATTTTTCCCACACTAAAATAAAACAGTTTAAAATCAATAAATGCACCTTTTCTTCTAAATAATCATTGTATTTAGATCAACTAGTAGAACAATATCAATGCAAAATATCTTGGAGGACAATGGATCAATAAATGGCAGCAAGCTCCATGGTGTCCAAGTCATGTCTTTGATAATTTTGTCATCTACCAAGCCATCGAACGGTTGTCGAAACTGAATAACGAACGTAATTTCTCTATTAACTAATAGATGGACCCGATAGTCGATCCAGAATATTCGTTTTAAAAATGAGATAAATGAGTTTAATTATACTTGATGAACATTTATTTACGATTTATCATCATTTTAGAGAATATAAACAATATTAATTTAAATTTGGCAGTCTACCCAAATGAATTTAAAAATTAAGAAAACTTTATGTTATAGAATTCTATACTCAATAATCGAGGAAGCTCTAGCGCTCAGGCCATTTTGATGAAGTTCTGTACTTTTTCTAACAGATGTCGCGACAGAATTGCCTCCAATGAAACGTCCATAAGGTTGTTCTACTATCTTATTTAAATGATATAATTAAAAAAAATCACAAAAATACTCACAGGCTAAAGCATCTTCAATCTGAGTAACATTTGCAAAATGTGCTGTATTGGGTATACCCAAACAACGCATTCCATGAGCATGCCTCCACTCTGCAAAATGTCTTTGAAAGGCCTTTGGACCTTTGTAAACATAATTTCCACAAATTTCGCAATTGTAACTTATATTCAATCCATGAAGCTTATACAACCAATAAGGAATAGGCTAGAAACAAGAAAATAATCACATTTTATATTTATATTGATGGAAAATAAAAAAAAATAAGATTAATCTCACAAATATTGTCGGACCCATGTGAACACTTACTTTTCCATCCCAACCAAGTGGAAGATTTTTAGGATTATAAGGTACATCATCATCTCCTTCATCAGGACTGTCATCTTCACTTTCTTCATTTTCACTGTCATCACGTTCACCATCTGTACGAGCTTGTTTCCTTTGAACATTTTCTTTAGTGGCTGCTCTCTGAGCTGAGACTAGGTCAGCCAACCTGAAAGAATTACATAAAATTACGAAAATTAACCAACAAAATAGATTTTTAAAATAACAAACCTGTAAATTTGAGCTTCTAATGTACCCAATTCTCTGTGTCTTGAGATTTCTTTTTCTTTAGTAATCCTATTTTTACTATTCTTTGTCATAAGTGAGGGATCCAGTGAACCCTTTCCTTTGGTTGAAAATAACCTTTGAGCTCTTTCTTCCAAAGTCCTAAAACATTATATATTTGTTAAAAATTACTATAATAGGTACTATTTTTATCTAAAACAAAATTAAAATTCAACCAGCATTTCTTACCCTCCACATTTGAGTCCCAATGCCATAAGGGCAGATTTTAATCTATCCAAGCCTAAAGAAGCTAATTCTTCCCAACTTGAAAATGCAGAAAGATCCAAATGGGCCCCAACATTTGTTAAAGCAGAACCAGTTTCTTTCTAAAAGAAAAAGTATTATTGACAAAAATAAAAATTTTCTGAATAATATACACAAATGTTAAGTGTGTATCAACAACAGACACATATAGTGGCAGCAGTGTTAGTGAAAAGGTAAGTTTAAATAAAGAAAAAAAAAACATACTGGCCATCCTGGAACAGTACCAGTATCCCAATTAGACAAAACCTGATCAATTTGTTCTTCTAAATCAGCATCAAGATCCATTAAAGGTCTAATACGTTGAACAAACCAAGTTAGATATTCAATGAGACATAACAGGTATTTTCTGTATTCACCAGTTTTTCTTTCTTTAGGAATGTCATACAGTTGATCAAACATGCCCAAGTAAGTAATGTAGTCGAGTTTCTAAAACAATAGATAGTTAATTTTTACTAGATTGTACAATTATTCTGTCAATATTTTTTTACCTCTATTCCCTTCAGATTTATATATTTTTCATAGCATTCATGCAGATCTAAATATTTTCCATAACCTTCTTCATCAGTGAATTCTACGAAATCTAAAACAAAAAGTTATTTTATGGAGAGATTCTCAAAGTTCTTTTCTTACCATATAATTAATATGCATTAATACAAAAAATGTTTTTTTTTATCTCAAGAGAAAAATGTGCCAATTTGTAGGTTTGCTAATGTTAAAATAATTGAAACATTTCACTAAAGAATGGGAATGTAACAAATTGGTGTATAAAATGTTAGTAATTACTTAATATTGTTAAATTTTTTTATTGCTATTATCAACCCTTATGATCTTTTAAAATTCTATTTTATTTTACCATTATTCTATATGGGTGTGTCTATTTATGAGTTTAAAATGTTATAATAAATTAGATATTTTTCTGTCTAACAGTATTTTAACAAAATGCTTTCACAGGTCAATTTTTATTTTCAGCTGTGCATCTTATGCTACAATTGGACATACATTTTTGTAATCATCTATTATTGGGAATTCAAAAATGAAGAAAAATATATGTGAAAGTGGTGACGTCATTAGTACATCCAACTGTATAGCGAAAGTAAAAGTTGTAAAGGCTTTTGGTAGGTAGAGAGAGGGTAAACGTCAAACCACGTCGGACGGCTTCGAGAATTTCGGAGTAATGTTTACCTGCCAGTGTCCTTTCATAGAATAAGTAATTTTAAATTGTTATCGGCGGAACCGGACAATCACATGTATTTATGGACTATAAATAATTATTAAACATGTATTATAATATTCAAATCATAATTTTACAAAATTTCAACAACTATTCACAATTTATTAAACTATTTACTCAAAATTGTTATTAACATCTATAAAATTATTTGTACACCAATGTATCGTCCACTTCGGTGAGATCCGCCGCAAACCTGTCAATTTATGTGTATAAAGTGGGAGAACTGGCAAAATCCTTTCCAACTTTTACTTCTGCTATAGTGCAAGGCTATAGTTGAATATAAAAATGACATGTGACATTTTGTTAAATTACTGCCAAGACCTAAAAATATTACATTTATTCCAACCTACATGTCCTCACTGTATGTATTACTGAGAATAAAGTATTTTATTTTATAAAAATAAGTGTTTTGTTATAGAGTATCATCTTAGGTCTTTCTGCCAAACAGTTTATTATAATGGAATTGTATTTAAAAAGATGATTTTTATATATTTTTTTTTATTTAGCCAGGCCTATCAATATAGGATTTGTTACTGTTTCTCAGCATCATTTAGGGCATAGCCTCTATAAATTAAAACCAATACTGAATGACTGGGAAATATCCTAGACATTAAGAATACATTTCTATGTGAATATGCAAGTACACATCCAACTGCCTATCATTTTGATAGCTCATTTGAATATCGTCGTTGCCGCGGTGAAACCTCCTATGTGATATTTTATCACATTTTCAGATTTTTGTACCAGTTCATAGAAACTAACATTCTGTACAGTTTAGCAAAACCTCCCATGTAATTTTCTTTTAAAATATTGTGATTTTAGACCTCCCTTGTGCGTAATACGTATAAGGCATCAGAACAAAATTGTTATGTTTTTATATTTACTGAAAATTTTGATGAAATGTACATAGGAGGTTTCACCGCGACAACGACGATATATCGTCATTTTACTTTTAAAACCTCGTAAGTCCGCTTTTTTCAAAAACGAGATTTTAGCGAATATCGATTTTAAATCCAGCTCTACATCTCCCAGTATTACCTTTGAAACCTCCTTATGCTATATCGCCATCTATGATTATTTTTTTAAAACACGCATGTCAAAATTGTCTTAATCTTTTACTTTCAAATCCTCGTAAGTCTGCATTTTGTTCGACAACGCCCAACATTTCAGTTAGTTGTTGTTTCAATTGAATATTTTAATTCCAAATCATGGAAAATTCATCCAGTTCTAAGGTAAGTAATGTTTTTTACATTTAGATTAAATAAATATATTTAGAAAAAAATTCTAATTAGTTCAGTTTATTTGATTTTATTAGCAAATGTCAAAGTTATGGCGCTAATTAGACATACGAGGTTTTAATAAACATCGTAACGATTTTTTTACAGCGATTTTCAGACATAAGAGGTTTTACTAAAATAAAACATTTTATTTTTTTCTGCTTTTATAAATAATTAAGTAAAAAGAATCAAATAAACAAAACAAAAAGCCTTCTATATTTTTTTTATAAAATAACATTTTAATTGTTTTCAGATTTTGAAAGTAAGTACTTTAAGTGCAAGGAGTAAGCGAATTCTCTCATTACTTAACAAATCCGAAGAAAATGTGGCTTTACATGGATTACAGCCCAATTCCATTCAAAGTTTGGAAAAAGAGGATCCAGAAGATGGTATTTTGATACAGCCTGCTCACAGTTCTAAGGAAATTTTCAAAGATATCAGTCATATAGATCAGAGCTCTAAAGAGAGTGAACATCTTCAAGTTCTTCTTTGCTCTACTGAGGAATACGAAGTGGCGGCTGATGGCACGCTAGCAACAGTAACAAGTCCTTATGACAATGAAGCTGGGGATTTAGAACATGATGCAGCGGAAGCAGCATTATCTTCTATAACTATTGAAAATAAGGTGGAAATTCAAATGGAAGAAGCAAAGAGTATTCAAGGGGATGTAGGTACCAAAACACTTGAGAAAAAAACAAGGAAACGCAAATCCGATTTTACCAAGTGGGAAATAAATGTAAACAAGCAAAAAAGAATGAAGGGAGAGGAATACAAAGGGCTTAAGAAGAGTGATGGAAAATGGAGTGATCAACCAAGAAAAGCACGGCAAATTAAACCTTTTTGCAATTGCAAGCATAGCAGAAGCGACACGAAGATAAAATGTAATCTTTTTACAGAAGAGGAACGATTAAATATTTTTAAACGTTTTTGGCAGAATCTAAACTGGGAACAACGAAAAACCTACGTCAGCAGCTTGGTCGACACTTCTACTCCCAAAGATAAAAAGAATTTAAAGAATGGAGTATCTCGTCGTGACGTCACGTTTTTATATTACCTCAAGAAAAATGGCATTAGAGTAAGAGTATGCAAAAAGATGTTTAATAATACTCTTAATATTGGAGAGTGGTCAACACATAGTTGGGTACTACAAAAACCTAATAGAAATTCCAACACTGACGTAGATAGTGATCTTGTACCAGCTCAACCCCAGGTTATCCAAAGAAAAAGCGACAGATTTTCATCAAAGAAAGACAATTTGAAGGATTTTTTTCACTCCCTTCCTAAGTTAGAGTCGCATTATTGTCGAGCATCTTCACAAAGACTTTACCTAGAGCCAATTTGGCAATCAAAACTAGCTTTGTATGGTGAATATGTCAGATTTTGTCAAAATAAACAGGTACTCGAGCCTCTAAGTACAAAAGTATTTTATGAACAATTTTATGAAAATAAGTTAAGCCTATATAGACCCAGAAAAGACCAGTGTGACATTTGTGTTTCACACAAGTCAGGAAATATGACAGAAGATGACTACTTACGGCATATTAACAGGAAAGATCGAGCTCGCCAAGAAAAAGATTTTGATAAAGAAAATGCCACTCATATCTTCACAGTAGACATGCAATCCGTTCTCCTGTGCCCAATGTTAAAGGCTTCATCAATTTACTACAAGAAAAAACTCGTTGTCCACAATTACACAATTTATAATTTAAAGACCAAGGATGGCTTCTGCTTTTTGTGGCATGAAGGTGAAGGAGGCGTTACTTCCAATGAGTTCGCGACAATTTTGTATGACTTTATCGAAAACAAGTCTGAAGTAAAATCTGGTGAGGAAATTATAATCTTTAGTGATGGCTGCGGCTATCAAAATCGCAATGTTACCCTTACCAATGCATTGCTTCATTTATCTAAAAAGAAGAAAATAACTATAATTCAGAAGTATTTAGTTCCTGGGCACACTCAAATGGAGTGCGACAGTATGCACTCCACTATTGAGCGGAAACTCCGTAATCAGGAGATTTATACACCTGCAGGTTACCTCTCCGCGTGCAAATCGGCAAGAAGACACCCAAAGCCCTATTCTGTGGAATATCTACGCCATACGTACTTTAAAGATTATTCAAAACTATCCTTTTTTACTTCAATTCGTCCAGGAGTAAGAGTTGGAGATGCAACCGTTAACAACTTGTGTGCCCTTAAGTACACTAATGAAGGTTTATTGTACTTTAAAACAAACTTTAACCATGACTGGTTACAACTTATAAAAAGAAACAATAAACAAGTTACTGGCACTGAAGAAATACCACAACTTTATAATGCTCCATTAGCTATAAAAAAGTCGAAATATGAACATCTCCAAGATCTAAAAAAGGAAATTCCACATGATTTTCACCTTTTTTATGAGACTCTTCAGTACCAATAATATGTTTTTAAAGTTCTGCTATTTTTTTAATATTTTTTATGTTATCATTTAAAAAATATTATTTTATTACTATCTACGTGTATGAATTATTTTAAGTTAAAACCTTGTATGTCTATGCTTAAAATAAAATTTATTATAACAAAACCTCCTAAGTCTTTTCTTTAAATAAACGTTAAAAATGTAAACAAAACTAGTTTAAAAATTGTTAAGTTGTTGCATAAGTTAAAATATAATAAACAAATGTAGAACTGAATATTAAAACGACCACGTTGTAAAGTTTTTTTGGTCTCCTGTAAAATTAGCTCTGAGAGACTTACGAGCTTTTAAAAGTAAAACGACGATATTCTTAAATAATGCTAACATTCTGTAAGAAGCCATGCCAAAAAGTGAAACAGGAAATGCATAATCTGTGTTGCCAGTTTATATATTATAAACTATCAACGGTGTTCGCTCTAATGCTAACTTTCTGTAGTTTTCACATGCACATGTGGAAGGCCTATTGGAAATGCAGACACTTTATAGCACCAAATTAATAAAAAAATTAAAGTACTTACTAGCCATATCTTCATTAGGATTTTCTCTAGCTTTTGCAAATTCATCAAATTCTACTGACATTGGAACACTTATCTGTAAAATTTCAAAATTGTGTTTAAACAAATAATTTTTGTAAGTAATTACTTAAGGACTCTATTTAAATACCTCATTTGGGTGTCTCCTGTAAAAATCTTTAATCTGCTTCAGCCTGTTGTAAAATTCATTAAACTCATTTGGTCCTGTAAGAGCTGCAACCTCAGCTTTACGCTGACCATCTTTGTCTTCATAGAGATCTATAAGTCTTTCCGTAGAAGTCATATATCGATCCAGGAGATATTTTTGACGGTGGTCTGAGTTTATGGCTTCTCTATACTAAAACACAGAGTCAAAAAACTTTTATATCGAACTTTTAATTTAATTGCTTTTCATGCAATTACTGAAGTTAATTTTCTTACTGTATTCTTTTTATGAAGCATTTCTTTGACCATTGCATCAATTAGTCTTTCTTTTTCTTCATGGTAACGTCGTTGTTGTTCTAAAATAGTTTCCATTGTGGGAATTATAAGCTATACAAGTTGTTAAAAATTTTTTTATTTAACAAACGTAAAGTTGATGTTCACAATCTAACATGAACATAGTTACGAACGAGTGACATGTGGCAAGTGACAGCATGGAAGTTGACCTTCTTTTTTAGGGTCACTAAACCTGACCCCCCAAAAATTTTTTTTTGAAAATTTTTTAATTTCTATTAGCATAAATCGTTTGTTCGTTGTTTGTTCTTAATTGTTCGCAAATAATAATTGTTTGTTCTTATTTCGTTTATTTATAAAAGTAAAAAATAAAATTGATCCTCTATTTAGCCCCCAACAATTTTTTTGCAAGTTTTTGAATTTTGATTAGCATAAATCGTTTGTTTGTTGTTTGTTCTTAATTGTTCGTAAATAATAATTATTTGTTCTCATTTTGTTTATGTATAATACAAAATAAATAAATAAAATTTATTAACTATTTAGCCCCCTATTTTTTTACGGTACTTTCCCCGAAAGTTGCTCTGAAACGTTTTATAGATGTTATAATGTGAATTAATTCTAAATCATTATACAGTGTGTCCACATACAGTGTGTCCACATACAGTGTGTCCACATACAGTGTGTCCACATATTCACTGCTGCGTTAGATAATACTTCTTTTCACGAATATATTGCAAATATTGAAATTACGATTTTTAAGTTTTTGAGAGAATTTATAAAAAACGGGCCAACAGCAGAACTTTACCAACAACGCCTATCTATTTTAAAACCTATTTATATAAAAAAAAATGATGAACACCACCAAGAAATTACAAATTTAAATGTAATTAATTGTTACGATAATGTCAGTAACTTGTGGAATATTTTATTCAAAAATTCACCAAGCATTTATGAAACCACTTATTGTTCAGATTGTAAAATATACAGAAAAGATTTTCCGGTTCTTGCTGTGAATCACCAAATTATTACTCGTGAAGGTTTTTCTGCTCTAGAAAGAGCACTAAATTTTCATCAGAAAATATACAATGTTCATTGTATATTTTGCAAGAAGGGAAATGCTACACGTGTTGCTGTTCCTAACAAATATTTATTTATTGAATTAGATATATGTGGAAATATTAGTATACAAAGGGGAAAAACTTGTAAACTCGGCGAGCTTCCTATTTATTTAAGCTTCTTAAAACTCAAAAATAATGATGGATCTGAAACTAATCTACGTTACAGGTATACTTTTACTTTTGACAATATTTAACTTTAAGCCATTTTACTAATTCTTTCATTATTTATAAATTTTTAGATTATCTGGAGTAGCATATCGAACAGGCCACTATTTTGCTTACTGTCGGCGATTATCGGGAAATTGGCAAATTTACAATGATTGTTCGCCTAAACCGGAATCAGCAACTCTTCATACCGAAGTAGAACCCCACGGAGTCTTTTATATTTTGGACGAAAATAAATAAAAAATACATTCGCTTTTTTGGATGAAAATAGTCCTTTAAAAAGAGTTTTTAATCCTGCATGTACTGAGTGATATGATATATCATAAAAAAGTAAATTATCGAAAGAACCAACTTAATTTATAATTAAACAAATGTTGATAAATAGCTAAAGATTAATAGTAATTTAAAAAATTATAATTTGCAAATAGGAGGCTAAATAGTTAATAAATTTTATTTATTTTTTTTTGTATTATACATAAACAAAATGAGAACAAATAATTATTATTTACGAACAATTAAGAACAAACAACAAACAAACGATTTATGCTAATCAAAATTCGAAAACTTGCAAAAAAATTGTTGGGGGCTAAATAGAGGATCAATTTTATTTTTTACTTTTATAAATAAACGAAATGAGAACAAACAATTATTATTTGCGAACAATTAAGAACAAACAACGAACAAACGATTTATGCTAATAGAAATTCAAAAATTTGCAATAATATTTTTTTGGGGGGGTCAGCTTTAGTGACCCTCTTTTTTATTCTTTTATTAGGCTATGTTCATGTTCTGCAGATCAATTTACCCAGGTCCGTATTTATAAACAAAACTCAGCTGAGTCGGACTTGGGTAAGTCGTCCTTGAACTAAAATCGAAGTTCGGTTACAACGTCTCTAAAGTTCTAGGTGGTTCTGGTGTTAGGCTGGAATTTAGAGATGGATATTAGCAAATCTGTAACTGTTATGTACATTTACGAATTTGTTACTACCCATCTCTAAATTCACGCGATATAACCACATACTTAAATAGTATAAATATTATAAGTATGTGGATATAACCGAACTTCGATTTTCGTTCAAGGACGACTTACCCAAGTCCGACTCAGCTGAGTTTTGTTTATAAATACGGAGTTACAGATTTGCTAATATCTATCTCTCATTGCACACTTTTAACTCCTAACGACTCTTTTAGCGTTCGGTTTAGTCCGATTAGTGACAGTTTAACACGCTTAAATGTCATTTAAAAGCACCTTAAAATTTGTCCCGCTCCAGCCCCTGACTGACCGAACTCGCCTTCTAAATTCCAGTGTAGCTCCGGAACTACCTGGAACTTTAGAGACGTTGTAACCGAACTTCGATTTTAGTTCCAAGGACGACTTACCCAAGTCCGACCCATCTGAGTTTTGTTTATAAATACGGGCCTAAGGTGTTTACCGATGTAAATGGTTTTAACAGGAGTACAACATATATTAATTTTACAACAGATTAATTTTAAAAATGTTTATTTAAAATTTGATTCGTATAAACATAAACATTAAAATCGAAATTAGAATAGAATCGATTCAAATTTATTATCACAAAAACTCTGCAAAAACTTTCGTTTTTAGGTTGGACATACTGATACTTGACATTGACAACTGATATATCTAACTGGCATTTTTAGGCATTTGCAGTGTTGCCGTTGCTATTACAATTGTAACAAATCTATTACTAAAAAGTTACACCAGTACGTTATTACGACTTTTAAGAAAAGAGGAAAAATCTATTACCTTTTAAAATATCAAAATTTTATGAGTGGCTCCATTTAAACTTCAGAGCCCATACTTAAAAAAATTAGAATTCTATACATTTGTTATTTCTGTGTTTTCTTGTTTCAATAAATCCAAGATAGGCGTCACTTTATTATTATTATTGTATTATTTTTTTGTTATTATGGTCAGTTTATAGTTTAGTAGGGGATAACCACCAGCCTCCAGCATAATTTATATATTGTTTTTAATAACGTAGACCCCTTCAAGACTGAAGAAATACTAAATTACAAAAATTTACCCTTAGGTGAATTTTGGGCTAACATCTTTAAAATAAAAAAAAACACTGCATGAACCAAATGTTTAAAATTTACAAAAACTAATTTGTGGTTTATTTTCATTACCCCATTCTTTTGCAGCAGCAGAAATAATTTTCTCTCAACTAAATAAGTTTTATTGTTAATAGTTATTTTTGCAACAAGTGCAAAAAGTGTTTATTGTACGCGACGTGAAATTGTCAGGCCGAGTTGGACAACAATGTCGAGTGCAATAAACACTTTTTGTACGAGTTGCATACAATATTTTTTCTACGTTCATGCAAAAATCAAAAAATGTTTTATAGAACTGCAGTTGTATTATCCAAATCATAGTAGCCGCGATCGTGTACCTTTGTTTGAGGCATTTATTTACGTTTGTGTTCATAATTTGTAATTATATTTTTAATAAAATACATTTTTTATTAATTTATTTATTAAATGATTGAAAATAATATAAAATATGCAATTGTTTTTAAACCGTAACACAGAAAATGAAAATGGCGTTGATTTGAATATTTATGTTTGTCATGATCATAAAACGCTGTAGTAAAATGACAGATGAGTGCAATAAAATTTTTATTGCACTAGTGCAATAAAGACCCAGTTTTTTCACTAAATATAGTTCAATAAAATTTTGTTTTTTGCATGAACGTAGAAAAATGTATTTAATAATAGTTCTGGTACATTTTATGTTACTTTAAAATATTATCTATTACGATTTTATTACCTTTTGCTTCAAAATTCTATTACGAAAAAATTAATTGGTGTGGCAACACTGGGCATTTGTCATTTGGCCGGTTGTAAATATTGAAGTGGCGTCCGCTCAAAATATTTTTACATAAATATTAATTTTATTACTTAATTAAACCATAATATTGATTGCTTTCATTTTTGGAGAAAGGAGAGGTTGCTATGGCTTCCAAGTATTGGGGTGAAATAATAACTGAGCCACAAGTTAATGATTTGTTCATTCCTGATGTTACAGCAGATATAGAAAAATCCATGGATAAATTTTGTTTAGCAGAATACGAAGATGATGGAGATAGAGAAAAAGTAGATAACCTAGTGTAAGTATGAGTATTAAAGAATGTATAAGTATTTTATATTGTATATTTTTTTTCAGTTTACCTCCTTTAGACCCTTTGGTAACTTATGCAATATCTTTACATAAATATGCGAATGATATGACAGAAATGATAAGAGTGGCAGAACTTGCCACTGAAACTAATTTAATACCACCTGAAGATGCTGCTCCACCAATGCCAATAATGCCAGATATTCACATTAAACATAAACCAAATAGCCTTAACTTTATCCCTAAAGAGTTAACGTAAGTTAATTTTAACGATAATTTAGTTGAGTATGAAGATATAAAGAATTTAGTTGATCATTTGAAAATATTTATATGGTCAATGATTAATCATGATCCACACAAGATCTCATAACATAACATAACAAGGATTTTATTTACAACGTTAAAGTTTATCTACATGTTCAGAATATTGAATAGTATTTCAACACTACCGGGATCTTCTCCTTTCGTGGTGGTCTAGAGTCCGCCCGGACTTGTCCAACCTATATCTACCCCTTATTCTGATAAAAAATGGTCAAATATTACGGCCCTCACTCCTTACCATGCGATATTATTGAGGGATTATGATAGTTATGGAATCTGTAATGGGAATTTGTTAAAGGATATGTCGCGTTTGAGTTATGGTTTTTGTCCCCTGAAAAAGCTAGAAAAAACAGGGTTGTCCTTGTGTGTACAGTTGTTTGTTTAGTCTATAGTTCAGTAATACAACTCACAGGCAGATTGCTCGATACACCGTCCATCGAGGCAACAATCGCGGGTTTCGCGCTCGTTGCTCCGATGGCCAGTCTACCGTTCAGTCCGCCGTCCGACTGGTTTACGTTAGTATCTAGATCTAGTCAGTGTGGGTTGTTGTTTAGTTTGTCTGGGATCGTTAAGGAGGAATGTTGTAGTATTTTTGTTATAATTATTGTATTTGTTATATTATTGTTGTTTCTGTGTCTGTATATGTCTAGTTTCGAATGTAAACAGCCGTGTTTTCTACGCACGCCGTCCCCGCGATAGATGCTAAAGATGTCATCTTTTACATAATCGGGGAGACACCGCCTGTAGAAATTCTCAGCTGTTTCGAGTATATAGTCCTTGATTCGTGGAGTCTGAGTTTGTATGTGCATGTCTTCAATTCTTGCATAGCAGTTGTAGCCCAGTGCTAGCCGAAGACATCTGTTCTGTGCAATTTGCAGTTTACACAAGATCTCATGATAGGTTGTATTGGGGGCATAGTTATTGCCTCACTTATTTTAAACTTAATCTCTCTAACCAACCAATTAGCTTTTTCTTTATTTGTAACCTTAAAATTTTGTTTTTAGAGACTTTGGTTGTGGTGCTGAAGTTGAAATACCTGAATTAAGTGAAGCAGTTGTTAAAAAATTATTGACAAAATGTATAGTTACTATGTTTGCTCATATTGGATATGAAAGTAAGTTATTAAAAATGAAACAAAACAGTTTAATTTTTTTATCCTGTTCCAGCAACTCATCAAAGTGTTTTAGACCTGATGACTGATGTATTAGAATCATTTTTACAAAAATTTTGTAGTAAGGTTGTCAAAGCAATTGAAGAAAATGAAAAAGGAGATATATCAAGATTCACAGTAAGTTTAGTTGCTTTCTAAATATTATACTACTTTCTTAATTATGAAAATGTTATAATGATATGACTTACTTTTTAGAATATCATTGAAAAGGTGCTTACAGAAACAGGAATGGGCGGTGTAAAAGGATTACATGATTATTATCAGAACAGAGTTGTCAAATATATAAACGTGCTTAAGAAAAGGTGTAAAGAATTAAATGATCATTATGCAGTTCTTCTAATACCTAAAAGTCCACCACCACCTGTAAAATTTAGCTAGTAAGTTATCCATTTTATATACAAAGTCAATAAGTATACATCATTTAATTTAGACTTTGCAGAGGAATACTTAAATAATTACAACATTGAGTAATTAATAAACTGAAACATGGAGTCAATATTCATAATAAACCATATAATTATTCAGTTTACAATGTTGCTATTGTTGCTAACAATAAAAGTATCACATATTCATTTTTAATTCATTTTAATTATACAAAAAAAAATACTAGATTCTTGGCTAACCTACTTAAAAGTTTTTACAGATTTAACTAGATACCTACTGTAATACTATTAAATGATGAGCATTGATTTTATCATATTTTTGAAAACATGGTGCAGTTTAAATGAATTAATATTTTTTCAGATGTTTTTTTCAACATTAAAATGAAATATGTAAGGCTTAAAGAGTCTGTGACTTGTGTTTTTAGAAATAGACATTTAAATAAAAAGATCAAAATACTATCTAAAATAATGAATAACACAATGCATTTATAAACAAATTTTGTTTCCGGGGTTGGAAAAACCTAAGAATTAAAAAATATAAGTACGTTTTTTGGTTAAGGCTTTTAAAGTTTTTAGTTCATATATGTCAAAAATTATTATTAATAGGTAAAGCAAAACTTATAAAACTTGTAATATTAAAAAATTACATTCTGCAAACAAAAAAGAAGAAAACTAAAAGGTGAAAATAAAATTTGTTTCTTCTATATTGGGTGTTAATGAATACGTGTTACAGATTTTTAAAGCATATAGAACATGCAAAAATAGAGTGAAAAGTTCATATAAAGATGTGCGCTTGGAGCTTTGGTTTCGAAGCTAGAGCTCTTTGAAGATGGCATCTTCAGGTCAATTTTTTTCAAATATCTTCAGAACACCTCCTTTAAAAAATATTAAACATGGCAGGGTTAGTAAACTTTACATGGCGATTCTCCTGGTGTTAATTAGATTTTTCTAACACGATCATAAGCGTCTCATTTGGGGGGGGGGGGGGGGGCTACGGATATTTTCAGTATTTTTTTTCTGTCACTTTTTGAGATTTTTGGTATTGAATTAAGAAACTTTATAGTTTTTTCTAAAAAAAGGATACTCTTGTTTAGAGTCAACCAGATGCACCGTTTTAGAGAAAACTCGATTTTAATTTGTCTTGTTTCCTTATGTTAGCTGCCGCATTTATTATTAGAAATGAAAGTAGGCTCTGAGAAATCAACAAAACTATAATTTATTTATGGTTAAATATTACAATAAATGTTGGAAATGACGACCATCAACCTCAATACAAGCATTGCATCTTCTAATCATATTTTGGTTAGCCCTTTCCAAAAGACCAGGCATTGTTTGAATCTGCTGTGCTGCAGCTAAAATCCGAGCAATCAATTCCTCTTCTGACTCGACAGGTGTCTCATACACGAGAGTCTTCATATAACCCCACAAAAAATCTAATGGTGTGAGATCCGGAGAGCGGGGTGGCCACGCCACTGGTGCTCCTCGGCCTATCCATCTTTCAACAAATGTTTGGTTGAGGTAACGTCGAACATCGAGCGAATAGTGTGCTGGGGCACCGTCGTGTTGAAGCCACATTTCATGACAAATTTCTACCGGCATGTCATCTAACAAATCCGGCAACACTTGTTGCAAGAATACCAAATAAATAGGACCAGTTAGGCGATTTGGAAGAAGGTAAGGACCAATTAAATATCCATCAATAAAACCAGCCCAGACATTGACGCTAAACTTATGTTGAAACTTCGTTGAATGAATAGAGTGAGAATTTTCTTCGGACCAAACGTGGTTGTTATGTAAATTAATAATATCTTCTCTGGTAAATGATGCCTCATCTGTAAACAGCACACGCCTTATAAAATGTTGTTCTAATAAACAACGTTGGGTAAACCAACGGCAAAAGTTAATTCGTGGTGCAAAATCTGCTGGAGTTAAATGCTGTACCCTTTGTTCATGATAGGGGTAAAGTAGTTGCTCTCGTAAAACTTGCCAAACACTTACATGATTTACACCCAAGGCACGAGCAGTACTTCGAGTGCTAGTGGATGGTTTTTGTGCCACTCTCTGAAGCACTTGTTCTTCAAACCTTATGGTTCGGCGATTTCTCTGAACTCCGCAGTTAATCCTATCGATTCTTAATGTTCCTGTATTCTTCAGTCTCTGTAAAAGTCTTGCAAACACTTTATGAGATGGAGCTGGGCGATTTGGATATCGTTCTATGTACAAACGGCGAGCAACTCGGCCTATACAATGAGCTTCGCCATAAATTACTAACATGTTACCATAATCACTAAAAGTATGTTCATTCATTTTATCTCTACACAACAAATATGTAAATAGATGTAAATGTCAATAATGAAAACTACAAACAATTTGACAGGTAAATAATCATAAAATTCCGCAGCCTACTTTAATTTCTAGTAATTACTAGTAATAAATGCAGGAGCTAAAATAAGAAAACAGGACAAATTAACATCGAGTTTTCTCTAAAACGGTGCATCTGGTTGACTCTAAACAAGAGTACCTATTTTTTAGAGAAAACTATAAAGTTTCTTAATTCAATATCAAAAATGTCAAAAAGTGACAGAGAAAAAAAAAATACTGAAAATATCCGTAGCCCCCCCAAATGAGACGCTTATGATCGTGTTAGAAAAATCTAATTAACACCAGGAGAATCACCATCTAAAGTTTACTAACCCTGCCAAGTTTAATATTTTTTAAGGGCGGTGTGCTGAAGATATTTGAACAAAATTGACCTGAAGACGCCGTCTTCAAAGAGCTCTAGCTTCGAAACCAAAGCTCCAAGAGCACATCTTTATATGAACTTTTCACTCTATTTTTGCATGTTCTACATGCTTTAAAAATCTGTAACACGTATTCATTAACTAATACACTAATTTTTGCACCCTTTCAGTTAAGAGTTGATTAGTAAAATTGTGAATTCTAAAAGAAACATCTCAAAAACCTAAAATTATAGAATTTTCACTTGAAACAAACTTAGGTGAAAAAACCAGTACTTGTGGACCCTGAATATATCATTGATTTTAAATCTATTTTTTCATATTTTATATTAAGATTTTCAATTCTTTTTTTTTTTATTTGGAAATAATAGTATTAAATAGGCGGCTTTTGATTACTTTTTTGCATTTTAATTTATCTATTGTCCAACAAAACTCTATATTCAATTGTTCCTTTTACTTATTTATGATTTTGTTAATTTTTTAGTACATAAAATGTTTTTTTTTTGAATATTTATATTAATTTGTTTCAGTTTTGTCAGAGCAAAAGTAGAAGATGATGCTGATGCTAAAGAATCAGACAATCCAGAATTTCATTTTTCATCTTTTGAAGGGGATTCATCTGTGTTAGAATCAGGTCTACAGCTTTTGCATAGTTTAGAAGCAGAAGAGAAGTACGTAACGTACGTTGTTGAGCTTTTTACAAATATATTTTACTAATTTTAGTCTTAAATCGGCACGATTTTTTTTTAATAAAAATGTATATAATTTTTTGTATCTAAAAACTTAGTAGAGGGTCTTTACTTTCCTTTACATTAGACCTCTTTTCTTAAAACTTAGACTTCATTTGGTTGCTCCATTATCAGAATGGTTGAGTAAATTCCTGCCAATTTAAAGGTCTTGGTCTTTTTTCAGTAATTTGCATATAGTGTAGCTTTGACCAACTGTTATTTCTGTCACTGATCCGATCGAAGGATGATTTCAAAAGGATTTCAGACCAGCTACCTGCCTCACAAGTTAATCAATAATGATATAAAAGTTACTTTAATTAAACAGCACATAAATTATTAATTAAGAATTCATTCTTTTCAGTTTACAAACGTTAGAAGAAGGAATGGAAGATTCTATAACATCTGCTTCTCCTGGAGTCGTTACTATGCCTCCTGAAGGAGATATGTCTAATTTGGCGCCGTTTATAAAGAAGAAGAGGTTTAAATAAAACAAGATTGTGAATTTATATGTAAGGAACTGTGATTAAAAAAACTACAACTGTATTTTTTGTGGTATTGATATTTTATATTTTTATTAGTTTGTATTCTAAGTGAAAGATATCTGTACTTATTTTTAAATAATAAATCTTATTTGAGAAAGTGTGTTTCTTGTTATCCTCCATTGGAGGGAATAAATTATCTTGCTTGTGGTCAATGCTCATCTAAATATATGTTCATAAAATTGCATGCAATCGTTCGAAATTAAGTGCATCACATATTTTAAGCTATTGCATGGCTTTTATCGCGGGCTTTGAGCGCGGCGACCGAATCAAGAAATTCCGTAACACCGTAACGAAAATAAACCTAACACCCCCCACTCCGACCTGGCACAGCGGTGCGGCGTTGAAACTTTCAACTTGAAAGTCATGGAAGGTTTTATCCGACCCTATTCGTATTAGTATGAAGCGGAGTTAAATATACGTCTGCGGACTGGAACGTTTATGCAATACAAGAACTAGAAGAGCTTCCTCTGGCTTCTAATAAATTGGTATCACAAATGTTCCCGGCTGGCGTAAATATTAGATATTAATTTTTTTTGCAAGATTTATAAAATATTAATTTTTATTTTATCAGTGTTAACTATTTCATTATTAAGCTATTGCATAGATTTTATCGCGGGCTTTGAGCGAAGATTTTTGGGAGTTGCATCCTGGTACCGCAGGTTTGTCCCGTCCTTCTCACAGGTGGTAGCTCCACTCACAAAGTTACTGCGAAAGGCGTACAAGTGGCGCTGGGAAAAAACAAGAAACCGCATTCCGAAAATTAAAGACTATTTTGACTGAGGCACCGATACTCAGTTGTCCCGATTTTACCGTACCGTTCACGTTACAAACTGATGCTTCTGATCATGGTTTAGGAGTAGCGCTGACACAGAAAAAGGATGGCATCGACTATGTCATCGCATATGCCAGTAGAACTCTGAGTCCGGCCGAGAGGAACTACTCAGTTACAGAAAAGGAATGCCTCGCTATAGTCTTGGGTATTGAAAAGATGCGAGCTTACCTAGAAGGATACCACTTCACCGTACTTACCGACCACCAATCACTGAAATGGTTGCATTCAATTGTGAGTCCGTCCGGCCGTCTTGCAAGATGGAGCATCTTCTTGCAACAGTACGATTTTGACATCAAATACCGAAAAGGAGCACTAAACCGAATAGCTGATGCATTATCCAGAAATCCGTTGCCAGAAATTCAGACTATGTCAGACACACCAGATGTGTGCGCCGAGGATGAAGATACCAACTGCAAATGGTATTCATCTAAGAAAGCCGAGGTTGAAAGGAACCCTACCGACCGATTATCCCGATTTTTGCATGAAAGAAAACCGCCTATATCGTCATTTTTGGGACATAAATGATTACAAAGAACCAGAGTTGTCCGATCCGTGGAAGTTATGCATACCAAAACCGCAAAGAGACCGCGTTCTGAAAGAAAACCATGATGCGCCGACCGCAGGCCATGCCGGAATCGCCAAAACTATTACCCGCATAGCTAGAGAATATTATTGGCCTGGAATGTTCCGAGACATTACCAAATATGTCCGAAGTTGTTTACAATGTCAGAAATACAAACCGTCACAACAACAGACGCCGGGGAAGATGAACCCATCACCGAATAGTCAACCATGGGAAGTTGTTAGTACAGATCTTGTTGGACCGCTACCCCGGAGTAAAAGGGGTAATGCATATATCGTCATGTTTATGGACAGATTTACCAAGTGGGTGCAATGTAAGGCTATTCGAACTGCCACAGCAAAGAGCGTGAGCACCGTTTTCTATGACGACATCGTCACAACTTTTGGATGTCCAAAAGAAGTCATAACCGATAATGGCACACAATATACAAGCAAACTCTTTGAATCCGTTCTAAAAGAGTTAGGAATCCGTCATCGATGTACACCGGCTTACACACCGCAAGCTAACCCCGTAGAGCGAGCAAACCGAACCATAAAGACAATGATAGCACAGTTTTGCGAGGACAATCATCAAGATTGGGATCTCCATTTGTCCGATTTAAAATTTGCAATTAACACATCCCGTTACGAATCAATTGGTTTTTCTCCAGCATTCTTAAATTTTGGGAGGGAGTTAGTGATCCCCAAATCCCTACGACAAGAAGTTGAGAGCAGTTACCAATCCGCCGAAACCGTACCGCTTGATGTGGAAAGTCCCGAAAATTTTGTCAAGAGACTAGGAAAACTCAAAGAGTGTTTTGACCTAGCCCGTCTCAATTTGTCCCGAGCTTTTACCTCGCAGGCTCATTACTACAATCTGCGTCGACGAGACTGGAGGTGCACTATTGGTGATCTAGTGATGAAGCGAGAACATACGTTGTCATCAGCCGTAGATCATGTGGCTGCAAAATTAGCTCCGAAATACTCCGATCCGTACACCGTTATCAAGGTCGTATCCCCCGTCGTCTACAACCTCAAAGATGCTGCAGGAAAGAGAATCAATCACGTGTACATAAAAGACCTGAAACCGGCCGTCGAGTCAGCTTAGACACCAACCTCACCCGCCGTCGCCGCCCCTATACCGTCTGGAAGGTACCGATCGATTGGAGTACAGGTAGACCTACGTCCACGACGCCGCACTGTCGGCCTCAAATGTTTCCGACAATGGTAGTTCCGAGTCCGACGATTTGGTATGGTATGGAAATGGTATGGTTTTGACTCCGAAACAGAAGAGAGAAAATTATATTTTCAGTTTGTAAATTTTATTATTAGTTTTGTAATAATTAGGTAGGCGGATAAAGGAAAAATAAAGGCAAACGATGTTCACCTTTATTTTTCTTTCCGAAGTGAGGGGGGGATGTAATGAAGTCAATTTTTCTCAATAAATTTATTTTCATTTTTCATTATTAATAAATATTAATCGCGGTTGAACTGCTAATTTTCAGATGCGCGAACGCCACTCAAATTCTTGATGCGCGATAGCTTTGAACGTAAGTGGGATTTTCGATTGGGAGAGGGACATTTGTTTGAACGATAGCGGAGATGCTATTAAAATTATCAGTTCGATATAAATTTTGATTGCAAGAAGTTCAGTCCGATAAGCCGCAGTAGAAATCTAAACACCGCCGATATTTTTTTTCATTTTCAATATTTACGAATCCGTTAGGTAAAAAACCCTGTTCCGCTTTTTACATTTGCAATTAAAACAGTATTTCATTTTAAATAGCGAATTAGTTTGTAGGAATAGGAATATTTTTAATAGATACTGTTTAGTTAAAAGAATTAATTTGATTTAAATAATAAATAATAGGATTTGTTTCTTGGCAAATAATACCGCGTCTTTATTTTTATTTTATAGATTGGGTTTAGTTAAAAGAATTAATTTGATTTAAATAATAATTAATAGGATTTGTTTCTTGACAAATAATACCGCGTCTTTATTTTTATTTTATAAATGGGGTTTAGTTAAAATAATTAATTTGATTTAAATAATAAATAATAGAATTTGTTTCTTAGCAAATAATACCGTTTCTTTTGTTTTTATAAATAGGGTTTAGTTAGAAACATTTGAATTTATTTCTTGACAAATATTCCGTTTCTTTAAAAAGGGATATAATTTGGATTAAATATTAATTGATAGGATTTAATTCTGTAATATTGTAAAACCGGGGATTTTAGACTTTTGATTGTTAGTCGGTTTTAAGAAATTATTCCTTTTCTTTTGATTAAAGGTTAAATCGGGATTTAAATTTGACTTTATTCATAAATACTTTTGTTTAGTAGGTACCGCGTTGTAATTAAGTTGTGAATATTTATAAACGGAGTTTTCGAGGAGACATTTTCTTCCCCCCGATAATAATTTTTTTTTTATTTTTCCGTCAATTAAAATAATTTCAAATAGTATCCTGTCCTGTTTGAACGGGCTCGTGATGACGATCAGTTCACTCTTGGAGTAGGTACTATCCGCGTTAGTAAATTATCTTCCTTCCGATAATAATTTGTTTTTATATTTTTCCGTCAATTTAAATAATTTCAAATAGTATCCTGTCCTGTTTGAACGGGCTCGTGATGACGATCAGTTCACTCTTGGAGTAGGTACTATCCGCGTTAGTAAATTTTCTTCCCTCCGATAATAATTTACTTTTCTTTTTTTTCGACAATTTAAATAATTTTAAATAGTGTCCTGTCCTTGTCTGAACGGGCTCGTGATGACGATCAGTTCATTCTTGGACTAGGGGCTATCCGCGTTAGATTTCTTTTTCCCCTTTATGTTCTTCATTTTTTTTTTCGTGCAAACTGCAATTTGCAGAATTTAAAAATAGCTTCATTACCCTGTCTGGAGCGGGCTCGTGATGACGATCAGCTCATTCTGGGATAATAGGCTACCCCGGGTATAAATTTATTTTTATTTTCTTTCCGTGTCTTTACTATAAGTAATTATTTCGCGTCCCTGTCTCCTCGCACTCTCTTCGACCGTTTATTTAATTTTTCCTCACGTAAAGTGCAAAATAACTACATTTGAGTTTAAATTCCCGATACCGCGGTTAAACAGTTATCTAACGAGTAAAAAGCCAAGTTAATATTTTTTTTTTCTGCGACCGAAACATATATTTTATTTTGATTTAATTTTTGACGTCTGATTGAGACTAGTCGCGAATTAATACCGTCCGTTTTTTTTTATATATATATTCAGGGTTATATTGACTTTCACCACAACTGGGGTGGGCGTTGAAATATTAAATCTTTTCTTTTTATTGTAAATAGTTAACTTCAATATATGTGTCAATGTTAACCTGCCGTATTACTGGTTAATAATTCCCTAGTTTATTTCCCCCTTATATTTCAGCTAGTGATAAATTCTGTACGAGCCCAAGCAACGATTAAAGCCCGTTACTTGTGGCCTACTATTACCTGTGTCTAAGTGACCTTTGACCCCTGGAATTTTTCATCTCCATCTGTAGCTACCCGAGTACTTTCGACGCCGTTTCGAGAATTTGTGGAGTAAACCATTATCAAAAATCTGGCGCTCGAGAACCGCCCGTAACCAGCGTCATTCGTAAGAAACCGTTTTCTCTGTGGCGAGAAAACCCCTTACACATCTTAACCACTGTGTGGATGTTTCGTTTATGATTGTTGCTAAAATGGATGTAAGTGAATTGATGGAAAGTGTTAGTTTCAGTTCAAGATAAATTAAACAATCCTTCTATTGGATAAGTGCAAAGAATAAAGAAGAAATTGAGGTATGTTAGAACTCAATAATATATGTTTATTTGATGATCAAAAGTTTAATTATATAAACCTATTGTTTTGGCGCGTAAGTCATTAGTTTACTATGTGAGGTTATAAAACATGCATTAATTCTTTCAATTCAGAGGTGCGCTAGGGGGGGTTCATGTTAAAAAATGGTATATAAATAAGTAAAAAATTATTTAAAAAAATAATGATATTTTGATATAAGGAAAGTTTGAGTCGATAATAAACAGTAAGTTGTTTATAAAAAAAATTGACCACCTTAACTTATTATTTTTTTCAAAAATGCGAAATGCAGTGGCTTACTTAATGAAATTACAAATAAAAGCCCATCTTTTAGGAGTAACATGCCTATTAATATTTAAGTTACCGTATACTGTTTAAAATATTTGCAACAATACAGAGGATACCACATAATATTACAGGGGGCACATAGTACAGTGGCGTAGAATATTAATTAAAATGCAATAAGTAGTTCAGTGTTGATTAAACCTAAAAGATGGTGATATTAATTTAGATTAATAAAAATGCAGTACAGTTTTTACTTGAGAAGTCAACACTGGTTAAAAATAGTACACATAGAAAATGTTTGATTTTTGTTTCAGAAACTTGTAGAAGAATTACAAACTATCAGTAAAGTAACATGGTCAATAGAAAAGACAATTCAAAAGGAAAACGCAAGAAACAATCTGTTTAAGCGAATTTATTATTGTCACTTCAATACAAGACGAAGAAAAAATACCAAGGATTTAAAGAAAAAAAGCTCAAGAAACATCAATTGTCCAGCAAAATTAATTTTAACTTTAAAGAAAATCATTCCTATGTCCAAGTCTAAAGCCAACAATTCATTGAATAAAGTCGACAAAGAATATCCTTGTTTATTAGAATTTCGGAACAATCACAATCATAGATCCGATGTGGGAGAAGCTCTACGTACCAGACCTTTGGAAGAAGATACAAAAAAGGCTATACTTGAGTTATTTCAAAGAGGGCATTCTATAGCATCCGCTTATCACACGTATTGCACCACGAAAATGGAAGAATTGGGTGATGAGTATAGCGATAAAATAAGCGATCGTCATTATTTCCCGACAAAAACCGATGTGCGAACACTCTGGACTAGTAACTTCAACAAGCAATATGGCGAGCGCAGTGGTCCAGAAATGTTAAAGAATTTGGAAGATGTGTAAATGTCGGAAAATGAAAAAAATAGGACATTGTTCAAAGTATGTACTCTCGGCGAAAATCATTCCATTGCAATAAGTACCCCCATAATGCAAAGAGCGTTAAAATTACCTCAAGCGTCGGAAATAATATTTGTAGACGCAACAGGAAATTGTGATGTTCAGGATCACAAAGTATATTTTTTTGTCACACAGTCTCCTGTTGGAGGTTTACCGATTGGGTGTATTATAAGTAGTAATAAAAAAAAAATATTTCAAGAAGCGGTACAAGCTCTGCTATATATATATATATATATATATATATCTCCCGTTAAAATACAACCATCTGTCATAATGACAGATGACGACTTAGGGGAAAGATACGTCCTACAGCAATGTTTCCCACGTTCGAAAATACTCTTATGTACATTTCATGTCTTAAAAGCATGTTGGCGTTGGCTTACTACTGCAAAAAATGGAGTTCCGAAAACGCACAATCAACGTTATTACCAGTTATTCCGAAATATTTTATATTCAAACTCGAAAGATAAGCTTGATGCAGCAAAGAAATTATTAAATGAACAATGTCAACATCTTAACTTTCTTAAATATGTAGAGAACATGTATTTGCGAATTGAGACTTGGTGTTTGTTTTATAGACGTAATTTGTTATTGCGCGGTTCAGACACAAATAATTATACGGAGGTAATGTTCCGATTACTGAAGGATATACCTTTAGAACGTACAAAGGCATTTAATCTTACCCAATTAGCTGATTTCATATGTACTGGATTTGAAAGATATTATCAACAACGAATTCTTGTTATTGTCTTAAAACGTGAAAGTAAAGCAATTTAAGAGAGATATCTGCCAAAACAGTTAGTGGAAAATGCGAACCTAAAAGACATAGGAAATCATCAATATGAAGTTGTAAGTTTTTCTAAGCCTGATATCATTTATCACATAGATATAATAACGTGCATGTGTAGTTGTCCCGTTGGATATAACGGGAAACACTGCAAACATCAGGCTGCAGTAATTTCAAAATTTGGCATTTTAAAGACAATAAATACTCTAACCCTCGAAAATAAAATATTGTTTTATCAAATTGCTACCGGCAAAAAACCGAAAAAGACATTATTTTGTCCACTACAGTCACCTGGAACTATAGAGACCTGTTTTACACCAGAATTAATTAGTTCCAATGAAGTGGATCCTTCTACGATAGAACCAGAGCCACTGCAAGAAATTAACGTGGTAAAAAACTTGGCCTCGGATATTGAAGCAACAAAGACTGCATGGTTGGAATACAGTAATACAATTTTGCAGCATCCTAAAAATGATCCGGAACAATTCTTACCAGCTGTCAATCGACAGTTGGATAATTTCAAAAAATATGCTATTTCTGTACCATCTTTATTATCAGGTCTGTACACATCATATAAGTACAAAGGAGCAATCAAAATACAATCAGGCAACATTCATCCTAAAATTGTAAGAAGAGGAGTAAAAATTAGCGTTCAGCCAACAGCCGTTTCCAGGTGAAAAATTAAAATGTGTGGCAAAAGAAAACTCGTAGGAAGACCTTTTAGCAGCAAGAAAAGCAGTGTAAGAGCTCCGCATTCACTCAATTTATGTGTAGAGAACAATCGTGGTTTGGGATCCAACAAAGCCAAAAAGTAAATCGCTTGTGCTCACTTATAAGTATTCTTTATATTCATATCTCATATAAATAAAGCATTATTATTAAATTTGGTATTTCGTTTTCTTCGTATTATCGCACTTCGTATCCAAAATCTGAAATATCAGTTAAATTAAATCGAATAGAAAAAACAATTTCGACACTAAGAAACTTTTTAAGTACTTCCTGCTAAAATTTAAAATTTTTTTGTTAATAAAACTATTAAAATTTACTTGATTGAATAAAATTTTACAATCTAAGACAATGTACCCTAACAATTCATATCGGGAAATGTTTAAAAAATGTCCTAATGCCAAAATTGATTTTTTATAATTCGATTGAATTTAACTGATACTTAACTTATTTGTTGATTCTATGTAACAGTCACAACGTCCGACTAAATGATATCGTGCACGTCACATATGAAGAAACGTTCGACATAGCCGAATGGACATCTTGCCTGTTACATCCGAATATGCGTGCCGGTCTCCCATTAGAAATACATTGCCTATGCTTCAGAGGTCTTCGTAGCCTGGCCATACTGCAATCTCAGTGACTATAGTAAATAGTTTTCATACATTCAGCTTTCTCACTGTACCACCTTATTTAAAATTAAAATACATAAAACAATTAAAATATGCATAGGTAAACACGTTTTATGATACCCTCAAAGTGTAGTTTAAGAATTCTTCAATATTGTAAAATATATTACTGTGAAGGAAATTAATAATTTTATTTTTTATGCCGTTCCTTGGCCAGCTCAATCAATAAACGTTTTCATTTTATTGAAACTCTTAACTCCTATATAATTGGGAGAATTATGGCTCAGTCTCTAGAAGGATACACGAATCTCGTCATTATAGCAGCGATGTGTGAATTTTATTGTTTAAGATGAATCGGTTCTTATTATCGTATATGTCGGCGGCGCCGATATTTAACTTTTGTTTTGTTTGATAGATATGAGGTTGAAAAATTAAATGGTAAGGGTGGTATTAGTAAATTTGCACATGATCAATTGAGAGCTGTACCAACCGGTCAGGGTACAAGTGATATATTTGATTTGATTTTTTAGATTTGGATGGTGGTCCCATGTCGGCGGGAAAAACGGATGATGTAGTTTGAGTAAGATTACATAATATATTACTGCGGTAGTCTATTTTGTAATATCATGCTGCGGTGTGATATGATAGGGGAATAGTTGTTTATGAAAGATTGCTGCGGTAATCTGTTGAATGAAGGGCTGTTGCGATAGCTGCTTCTGGTAATTGTTTTAAGAAAGTCGCTAGGCTGTGGTGGCTAGAAATGTTTTTGATATTGTTATGAGAATCAAGAGCCAATTTGTTGTTGTGCTGCTGCGATAGCTTGTAAATAGTATTTTAATGGTCAGAAGTGGCCGAGTGATTTATTATTATTATTATTTTCATTTCAGGTGAAATGAAGGAGTAGCGCACGAGGACGTGCAACAGGTCAGAATGGACGTGTCGGCGGCGCCGATATTTAACTTTTGTTTTGTTTATAGTTTTAAGAAATTTGATTTATCAGTAGTCTGTGTTTCAATAAGATAAGTTGTAAAGTTCTACTTAGTTTTTATAAGTGTGGACTTTGCAAAAATGTTACACACTTGCCATTCATAGTGAGGGACAAGGGGGCGGAACGGAGCCGGCAGGATGTTGGTAAAAAATAAGGAAGGAGAACAGATTAGAGAAGTGTGATCGATCAGGCGCAGTCGTACGTTGGCTCCGGATCACTAGTATCATTTCTTTAATTGATTAATAATTGATATCGTATTATTATCCGTATTTCTTTAATAATTATTTGTGTAACGTCGTTGAAAATGTCAACATTGTTTCATGTTCTATATTGCATTAACAAATTTTACAAGTGTTAAATATGTTTTATCATGAAAATGCCCGACGGTGACGCTTAAAATATCCGAAATACGACATATATATATATATATATATATATATATATATATATATATATATATATATATATATATATATATATGCAGACTTAATTGCAAGATATATAAAGAATGTACTGTTAGAATCTCACATTTTTAAATAGATTTCGGCAGCTTTCTAATGGATAAGCTCTATTCATATCTTACAATTTTTTCTGCACGATGAATGCTCCATCTATGTGTGCGGAGGAATCCCACATCAACAAACCATAATGAGATGTACCAGTCCAGAATATAGGATTTGCAAGATATTAAAGGAAACTTTATTCCTAAGACTTCTCAAAATGAATCAAGTACTACTCAGCTTTGAGCATAACGTATTGATAAGAAGTTCCCATGTTAGTTTAGGATCGAGAATTATACCTAAAAATAGTACTATTGATTTTCCAGAGAGTTAATTAGTATATCATCAAGAGTAATATTTTTCAGTATAATTTACTTAAAAAAAGCAATAAAACAACAACAACCCAGTTTTACTATAAAAATCTATAAGTATAGGTACTAAATTAGACAAAGTTTTATCTATTGTGTTTGTATACATACAATACACAGGAGATATTACATATACCTGGTGTTCTTAAATAAATCATCCAAAATACTGTTATGTGAGCCATTTCATTATTCAGTCATGCTTTAACCCTACAAGTCCCTCTCTGTCTTATTTGGCCTTTGAGGCTCAACTTGTCCGATTATTATACATAATTAAACCCCTTAAGATCAAACCTATGGGACGACTTGGTGGAGACACTTTCGCGAACATTCCAGGGTCAACGAGATACTATTTCTAGAACGTGATAACGTTTCTGGTACATACTGGCAATTTTGGTGGGGGAGCATTCTAGACCACCAAAATTGTATATAAATTGGTGGAGGAGAGCCATTAAAATCAGTTGATATATGGACAGTGAAGATAAATAGTAATTAGTAGATAGACAGTGGTGAATATAAATAGTGATCAGTTTAAAGACATTCGAAGTATATATAAATTAAAATAGTATTGTTTAAAATAAATTATTAATAAATAAACTGTTGTTTGAAAATAAACAAACATCACAATACCATATCTTAGATTTATTTTAGAAGCACACTTTTGTAAACTTGAAATCCTCAGCAAGGGATACTTTAGAGTATTTTTATCCAAATATCTTCTCGTGAATGGTTTACAAACTTCTTCTCAACTCTAAAAGGACTTGTTTTCTTCTTTAAAATGATTTGTATTTTTGTACTTTTTACTAAAAACTTTTTGTAGCAAACGCTTTTTTTAAAAATATATGTTCTTTTAGTAAAGCCCTTTGACTTTTTTGCTCTAGGTATTTCTAATGTTTGTAAGGAACCATCGCATCTGCTTTTAAATGAAGGATGAACAAAGCTTCAATTAATTTAATAATAGTGAATGATATTTGCAGAATTATTTCTCTAAAATCTTACCATTAGTCTTTAATTTCAGTTTAGGCTCAGTCCCTTTATTTATTCTATTTTTGTGTGTAAACAGTAAAAATTGTTTGCCAACAGCAAAACTACTGCCAACATTTTAAAATAATTCGGGATATAAACAAAGTGTGATCCGAATTCAGCCATACCCTAATCCAGATTGTTTAAAATAAACTATTCACAAAATAATATTTCTCTTTATAATTCAAATAAAAAGTAATTCATTTGATATTTGATGAAAATCATTACATGATTTTTCCATGCCGTTTTGTAGCATGGAACACAGGTGTATAGTCTAAAAATAAAAATATAAACACCACTAAATATTAATAAAATATAAGATGTTTTTAAAAAACTAATGTACGAATCGTAGCAGAATATTTTCTGTCAACTCGATGTTTTATTCTGTGACGTCACACCCTTCCTTAACAACGGACGGAAGAGGCCACCGTGTTGTCTACTTATCGTGTATCCAAGAGACTTTAGACCGGCAAACCCCCGCCAACTATGATAAGTTATTGAAAATGCTTGGGAAGCGCTCGTAGATTACTACGACATGCGACGTTTAATTTTGTCCATGCTAAGAAGATTGGAAAGTGTGGAAAGTGCTAATGGCTCTGCAATAAAATATTAATCACACTATTCTTGCTATATAGGTGTTAAATTTCGTGGAGAGCAATTATTGTCTTCACTTTTATTAGAGACCTTCCTTCCTTCCTTCCTTCCTTCCTTCCTTCCCTACACCATGTCTGAAAGGTCTTTACAATCTTTGTTGTTCTTGCCAGCGCTTCTTAACGTTAAATATTCAACTTTTAATTCAGCACCCACTTCCCTTCAAGACCAATTTCTGTCCAATTTTGCTGTTAGCTTTGAATTTCTCTTGTAATAAAAGGTTTTTTACACCAGTCCTTTACTGTTCATCCAACAAAACCTTGTTTGAACTCTCTGAAGGGATTTGTTAACACCGAGATGTCCTCCTAATGGACTGTCGTGTAACTGACGCAAAATTTCGCTACTTTAGTTTTTGGAATGACCATCTGTTTTCAGAACCATCATCAATTTTGAGTACTAGCTCTAATAAATCTTCTTCAAGGATAAAATAGTCCCACTGAACCAAATATGTTTCAACCACTGGAGAGAGTTTTGAAAGCTCTTGTGAAGTAGGTCGACAATTTTATTCTTTTCATTGTCGCATCCTCTTTAAAGCGAAATCTTTTTGGTAAGGGCCCACTCATTTTTGACTACAGTTAGTTGTTGTTAATAGTCCACTTTCTCTAGAATTGGCATTTCTGTGGATTATGCTGGCTCCATATGTTCCATCTCAAAGTCGAACTTTTGAAGTAGTTCAATCCATCTGGCGATTTGACTGTGATTTGACTTCATTTGAATTTTTTTCATATTCACCTTTATATCTGGACAACCAACATTACTGTTTATTGTTTATTTATTGTACATATTTTTTGCCAAATTACCCAGTTTTTTTAGTAATGGCCGAATTAATATAAGTTGGTATTTAAATAAATATGTTCCTTTTTTGTACTAAAAGTTATACGAAAATATCGTAAGCCATTTCCGACTGCATTGAATAAAAGAAAAGAGATAGTCAAAAGATTCACAGGTTATTGTTAGGACAATGGCATAGTAATTAATCCCTAAAAAAATTTCTACGATCACTATCCAAAATAGACTTTTGCCATACTTTTGCACATTCAAATCTAATTAGAAAGTTGACATTTTTCATAATTTTTCATAATTTGACATTATTGGCAAACGTGCACCAAAGTAACTGTCTGTTTTCATTTGAATGAAATAAATGGAAGCTAATCGATATTTTAAAACAATATATAAGTTAATCGAAAATATTAAATTGACTTCCTAATATTTTAAATCGTTTGACAGTATTTTCTGTAAATAATTAATCATAAATAATTACCGACACATAAGTACTAAAAACTTTTCTCTTCGACAGATTTTGTCTCAACTGCCGAATGTGGTACTTTCTGTTCTTAATACACAAATAGCTATTTTGTCTTTTATGCCAAAAATATCAGTTATTACACTAAATAAATCTATTGAGCAGGTTCTTCATTAAGAGTTTGTAGGAGCAACCTCCGAGCAAGTACTACGGAGTAACCATTGATAGTAAAATGACATTCGAAATATCACAAGAGAAGCTTCCTTCAGTTTTTTTCTATTCGGACAAATTAGTAATAAAGTCTCTCTTGATAATCTTAAGCTAATGTGTTTTAGCCTTGTCCAGATATTACAAAATCATTACTGATTTTTCTCCTAAATGAGTTATTATACCATTACACAAATAATGCTAAAAATAGGTGTCGTGACATGCAACCCAAATGGTATGTAATGGAAAGATCCTATTTGTATATTTATGTATCTGAAATAAAATTGTTTTACTGTTTTTTGTTTCATAAGAAAACGTAGTCCGCAATATAATTATTCTTTTTTTGACCTGTAGAAAAGGATTTCTGACAATACCCATGTAAAAATAATAATAAATGGCGCTATATTTTTACTTGCTCTTCATGTATTAAAAAAAAAAAGATTCTGGGGTCTATTCTGTAACACTTCCTTTATATTTTAACGACCGTTAAAATATTGGCGGCCTTTAAAAATATTTTTGTATTCACTAACTTACTTCTGTCATTATTTAAACGGATTCCTTTAAAATAGTCCTCAAATAACAATCATTTTTAAAGGGATGTTAAAATTCGCCTTTAATTTTTAACGGTTTTGAATTGAAAATTGGGGATTTGTATGGTTATATTTTCAAACTAGTTCAAATAAATCTTAAATGTGATGTTGTCAAGTGTCCTTCTGCCATTTTTAAGGAAATCCTTTAAAATAAATAATTTTTAACAGGCCTCTAAAATTTGTGTATACAGAATACCATTTTTGGTTAAAAAAATTAAGGCCTCTAAATTTTAACAAATGTGTTACAGAATAGACCTATCTATATAGTAAAATACTAACAAAAATGTTCTTCCACTTTGAGCTACCTACTATTTTAATCTATAAGAAAATATATAAAATGACTTTTTGAATGCCCTGTATAAACTGAATATTTTCTTTAAATTTACCTTTGATTCCGAAGACCAATAGGTTATTGATTTGGTTATTAAATAATTTTTACTAAAAAATATATCTAAACCCCCCGAAACACTACGTCTATGCGCGACGTACGATTCCCCTTTCCCCGTCTGGTATAACATGCGGACAGAAGGTGTATTGGGTATACAGTGTGAAGGGCGAGTCTATCTTAGATAATATGATGTCTATGATAAAATCTTAATTATTTAATTATTTCAAATTTAAAATGAAAATTATTTACAGTATAGGTATCTTGCTTTTTAATTGATCTCCATACGAAATATTAAATACGGTTCTATGTGGAGCTTTAAACTAGTGTACACACATGAAATAATACTATTTACTAAAAATAAAGCCAAACGCGTGCTCTATATTATGTTTTCTAAAATAATTACAGTGCAAAACATTCATACGACTACGAGCATTATATCTGAAATAAAAGCGGCACAACTGACACTTCTCATTAATAAATGAAAGACATCCGACATAAATTTAAGTCATCAGTAAATTAACTTCAAAGCGACGAAGAGCAACAAGAATATTTTAAATGAAACCGTCCATACATATACACAAACGAACTGCGAACCTTGAAGCTACAGAAGAGCTTAGAGAATCCGATAAATTACAATAATTCATAAAATGAAATAGAGGTGTATGAAATCCGAAGTTTTATCGCACTGCGACTGAAATGAACACGATTTAAGAGGTTTAGTAAAAATGCATACACATACACTTTGTGGAGAATTCGTTTGTATAAAAATATTAATGGACCAACTTTTCAGATTTTAGTTCAGTGCAGCAGGGCAGGCCTAAGAGATAAATTTCAGGCTCATCTACACCTTTATTTCCGGGCCACCCGTTTCCTTGCTTTTTAATAAAATACTTAACCTTTAAAAGGATAGGTGACAAAACTGAATTGTCTAACGCGCTGCGAACTGTGACAAACATAAAACAAATGATGAAAACACATGAACTACGAAGGAGAATACCCCAAAACTTATAGAGGATGTGCCAAAACCCAGGGCAAGGTACGAAGCACCAAGGCACCAACAACAATCAACATCGGGACCAAAACGCAGTCCATCTTATACATGGGGTAGTATATTCCCTAGCTCCGAATAACACTAAGAATAATAATAACAACAACAGCTGATTCAACTTACCCCCGGTATGCAAGAAGTTTTACAAGGCGCGGCAGCCATTTTAACAAATGTACGCAAACTTTAGCAAGACTATAAATGTATTCATGAAGAAATGTAACCTTTAACCACATGTATAATACATTAATTAGCCCAGGTCAATTGAAGATAGGCTCATTTAGCCAAGAAGAGATTAGACCCCATGTAAACACTATGGGAGAATTATTAGAGCGGAAGTACCTGGACGTTAACACTTCAGGAAACAAAGTTGTCACCTTCAACCTAAAGTCGCCAGGATACGACGTTTACAGGAACGATCCAACTAATTCAGAAGGAACTGTCATTCTAGTTAAAAACAAAATAGGCGATCATCACATCCCTACCCCAGATGACCTGAGGTCCATAGAGGTTACCACGATAATCACGAGGATCTACAAATATCACCGGCCTACGTTAGACCTCAATCCATACTGCACCATAAATAACTATTAGCACCTCTATCACCAGACGTGGAAGTAATTATTATTGGAGACTTAAACGCGAAATCATCGGAGCGGAACAGCATAAGACACAACTTTACAGGACGGCGCACTCGAAGACTTCCTAGATGACGACAACCCTGGTTGCGTAGCAATCGGACCTCTATACCTCACTGACTATTCTGGAAGAGGAATGCCAGATGTCATAGACATTGCCATCACTAGAGATTTCACATTTCCACTTGAAATGTACTTCCTACACGAAGGAGCTAGTGCACAGAACCCTACTATACTAAATTTAGGCGAAGAAGAAAGGGAACATACTCCAAAATAAGTGACTAAGACAAATTGGAAACAATTTAAAAGGGTACTGGAAAACATTTCATAATTGAGATTCTGGAAGAAGTGGACTAGGCTTTTAAAAGTGAGTGAGTGTGAGTGATTCAGCAGACACTGGCAACCAATACGATAACAATGAAGATATCGAAACCAAATAAATTTAAGTATATCAGTCAAGAGTTAAATGACCTAATCACCAACAATAGAAGAGTAAGAAAAAAACAAATTGAACGAGAGACCCAATGGACAAACGACGCGCAAGCATGCTAGGTCAGAGAGTAAGCGAAGAACTAAAAATAACACACTGACAAAAACTGGAAAGAGTTTCTCGAAAAACTCGACACAGAAAGGAGAAATATGAAAATTACAAAAAATCCTAAGATACGAAAGAAAACCCATTCCAACAGTGCATTGAGCAAATGGATTAGTAAGCACCGCTGAAAACAGAGTTGATGCATTCGCCACTTCGTTGAAGATAGCATGTCTCGATAATGAACACACAGACGAAGATATACACTTCGCCGAAGAAGTGGAAGAAGATTACGAAAACGAACTCGAAATAGGACAACTTGCGACCACATCTCCAGACGAGGTGAGAGACATAATCAAATACGTGTCAGCCAAAAAAGCCCCTGGAAGAGATAAAATTACTAATCGTGCGATCAAACACCTGCCGCTGAAGGCCATAGTCTACCTTATAGCCATCATAAATGGGATTTTAAGGACTCAGTACTTCGCGAGACTGTGTTAATATGCAGACGTAATACAATTCAGAAAACCAAATGAGGTCTCCACTTTCTCGCATAATAAAAGACTCTAGCTTGTCCCCAGCTATGAATCAAATTGTGAAAAGAGTCGTATTAACCACAACCACAACTAAAAGAAGAGACCAAAGAACTCAACATTATACCCAACGAGCAATTCTGATTCAGAGAGGATCATTCCACCTACTAGTGGATTACAAGAATATTAAATAGAAATCAGTCAACAGGATGTCGTTAAGGCATTCGGCAGAGTATGGTTCGGTGGGCTGATATATATGATGAAGAACCAAGGATACACAGCAGGGATAACGGGACTGCTTAGGTCATACCTCGGTGAAAGGTAATTCCAGATCAAGATGCGACATATCCTACCTAGGCCTGTAATTCCGAAAACAGATGTAACCTAAGAAGGAGCGATTTTGTCACCACTGTTGTATACCATGTACACGGCAGACATACCCAAGACTGAATGTCCCTCCATTCAGACGGCATAGCGATATCATCAACGAGCACTCAGTCAGAATTGATATCAAGTTATCTCCAAGACGCAGCAGCTGAAATCGAAAAATGGTGCTTTAAGTGGAAAATCAAGATCAATGCTGAAAAAACTGTGCTGGTCACGAAGAGAGTGCTCCAGTAAACATAAATAAATGGACAAAAAATCCCGTGAACCTAATCTGCAAAATCTCTTGAAGTAATGCTGGATCAAACATTAACATTCACTGGTCACATAGTAAAGAAGATAAAACAAGCCAGGTCAAGGTTGAACTGCTTGATAGGCAGAAAAATCATACTATGGCTAAATATCAAGCTAATATCACAGCTTAAGGATATACCTGCAAGACAAACAGGAAGAAGATACAGATCTAACAGAACATCAGATTACGGATGGTCTGCAAACGCCTAGAGATACACCCGAAATGACGTTATATTTAGGGATATAGTTTTCACCAGGATTCTAGACCTTATACACAAGAAGGTCACAGACACCTTCCAAAATTTAAAAGTACACCCCAACATGGAACTAAGAGAACTCTCCGAGTTCAAGAGAGATGACTATAGAAGATACACCAGACCACGCAAACAGCTGGATTATAGTGGAGAGTGACGGAAAATTCGTAGGTGCAAAAATATGATTTCTCACTATTTTTTCTATTTTTCTTTCAGCACACTCTTTCATAATACTGACAAACGCGAAACAGATTTTATAACGGACCACTAACCACCTGGTTGTAGAAAATCCTCTAACGGATACTAGGACAGCTTTCACAGGAGGTGAACTTAACAGATTTCCCACACACAAGATACACAAATTAGACGCAACAGGAGTAGGCCACCAGCAATACCCTGTCTAAATGACGATAGTATGCTATAGGCGATTTTAAATCAGTTACTAGAAATGTGACCAAGTCAAGTGTGGTCAAGGTTCTTACGTCATTATAATGACGTTCTAATAATCTGATTTAAAAATGTTTGGTTTATATTGACACTAACTTCACAATGGATATAACATTGGCAGGTATCATGAATTTTTGTTTGTGTGTTATGTAATAGTAGTAGGATTTGTTTTTGAATTTGTAAGGATAAAAAATAAATATTTGTTTTGTTTACTGATCATGGATGAAGAGAAAATTGGTATTATAGTTACTTTGGCCTCTGATTTTTTATCAAAACTTTAGCCATGTTCATTAATAAATCCTACCTTGAAAATATATTGGCTTTTCATTTGCAGAAACCTTAAATGCATCCATATCTAGGTACTCAGCCAGGGTTGCCAGACGTCGCGCTTTAGGCGTAATTGTCCCGCTTTTTAACTTGCTGGCACGCGTTACGCCAAAGTACAAAAATGCTCCGCATTTTACCTTATTGCTACGTTTTTTAAATTCAAAGTTATATATAATGATATTTTTGACAATGTTTGACCTGTTTTTGAGAAGCTCAGAAAAAGGAATCTGATGGTTTAAATAAATATAAGCGGAGGACCTTTGTTTAGATCTCTACAAAAAAAGGAGTTTATTTTATAAAAATACCTGTTCTTTTAACCTGATACCCTATCGTCACCATTATCTCACTTTTCCCTTTCGTAAATCTTTCTTTCTATTTTACAAATAACACAACCAAACAATGATTTAATAATTAAAAAGTAAGAGTTTTACATTTGTCATTTCATTTGACATTTCATATCTGTGATGACCACGTTTTTACTGTAGTCATGTTAAACTTGACTATTTCAAGACAATATTCAATATGACGTAATTGTTTTTGATTTATATCAGTGTAGTCAATCATATTCAAGACATAGTATCTGATTTAAAATCGCCTTATCCTTCAAAGCCTTTTTAGAAGGAACTGTCATGTTATGTAGGGAATGGGGTGTTAATACACTAAAAGATCTTCTGTCGCTAATGCACCAAGGAAATGTCTCAATGCCTATAACGACCCTTCCAATCCTATCTTCTCAAGAAAGTGTAGGATTTGGAGTGGCTTCAAGTTAGGTAAATCTCCCTCTTCTATTTGATATCCTCCTAGGTATAGGGCCCTTGGATTCTGGAGTGTTACACATTCAGTTAGAATGTGAATGGAGGTTTCGTTCTCCTCCTCACAGAATCTGCACTAACTATCCTTTACTACTCTCAATTTACTAAGGTGTCCTTTTAGTCGGGAATGCCCGGTAAGGATCCCTGTTACAATACGTAGCCTGTTCTTGCTCAGGCAGATGTTGGCTTCCGATCTTTTTTGTTTATATTCACCCAGAAGTATCTTAGCCTCTCTCAGCCCCAAGAGATTGTTCCAATTATCGGTTCTTCTACTGTCCAATTGTTTTTTGATATAAGGAACTGTCATACAAAAAAATAATATTTGAACTTGATGTCCCCTGCAGCGACGACAGCAGGGCTGATGGTGGGGTCTAGCAGGTTTTGATCCAGTATATACAAGATGGGAACCTGACTTGGGCTCAAATTCCGTAGGGGCGTTTGATTTGAAACTCGATCGAGCGAGCGTCGAGGAGACCGAGAAGTGATGACGTCACAATAGAGCATTAAATCAAATCAAATAAAACAGAGTAAAAAACATAACCTCGCTTTTTTGTGATTCTGGTTTGTGTGTCAAAATAGTGAGCAAAAAGTAAAGAAAATGGAAAAACTTTGAATAATAAGGAGTAATGCCCCTGAAATGCAGCATATACCACAAATGCCCGCTTCACTCTCATACTCCATGCCTGTGATTACTGGTGATTAGATCTGGACAGAGAAAATGTATTTTCCAAACACACATTTTGTGTTTTTTATTACGAATAATTTTAGCTATAAGACAAAAGCGGCTAAGTAATTTGTTGACTTCTTGTCTGGTCTTTAATTTTGAGATTCAAATTTGTTTGTAAGTTAGTTAAAAGGAGATAGGTAGAGACAAAGACAAATTTCTCCCTCTTCTCGATCCATCTGCTCTGAGAACATCGAGCTCGCTCTATGTTCTCGCTCCAAAGCAAAACAAACACTTTAGGGATCTCTCGGAGTGTCAATTCAAACACGTTTGCAGCGCTCGGAGATCTCCGATGATCAAATCAAACGCACCACGTGTGTGTGTGTATGTGTGTGTATGTGTGTGTGACTGATTTGTCAATTATTGTTCAATTAGATGAATTTAAGTTACGTCTGTTTTAGACGCATCTGTAAAACACCCAAGCCCTTTAAAAAAGGGAGTATGTGAATCCTCTTTCCGCCCTTTCTACTCGAAATCTTCACTTTAGTTTATAGTGTTAGTTTCAGAATGTAAGAATATAGTGAAAACACATTGTAATGAGTCTGCTAAGAATCTATTCGTATTGATATTCCTGTTTTCCTTACCAAATTATTTAATATTAGAGAAGAGAGTGAGATCTGCACTATTATACAGGGTGTAACAAAAATATAAACAATAATTTAACGACAGTTTCTGGTGTCAAAAATAAGTCGATTTAAGCTAAATTGCTTGTATAAAAAGTGGATAGTAAAAACTTACAGGGTGTTAAAGTGAACATATTAAATTTTTTGCTTTTACTCTAAAACGACTTAAAATATTTTTATGGAAATGTACATGGAATGTGAGTATACAATGACGAATAAAATAAGGTTAGTGGCGTTTAAAATTGTTTAAATTCTATAGGTTTTTAGAGGGGTTCCTCACCCCTTTAACCCTCCTACTTTTTTAGACAATGAAATTCAGTTAAAAAAAGGACTCCACTGAAATCCAACATCTGTTCCGTTGATCCTGTAAATCACATTATTTTTCACAATATTCAAGAAAGTAGCGTCAAACAAAAAATAAAAAAAGACAAGCTTCCACGTACTAATCTGATTATAAATATGAATTGAAATTATTGTTGTAGCAAATATTCCATTTATATTAAAATCATGCTATTGAAACTAACCAGGGGTTTCACGATAAAAGAGGATCTTAGAAGGGCCCCAATCAGAAAGACTTAGAAACGCTGCACTACAATTATTATCAATTTTTACTTATCGGTTTAGGATGCTTGTGTCTTCTATTATAATTTAGGACTAGCCACTGCCTCTAGTATTTGATGCTATATAATGCCTCTCCCTCAAATGCTATGTGAAGAAAAAACCTTTAGGAGAGCCGCATTTCTTTCAGATACCGTAGTCGTTCACATGCAATTTATCTAGCTATATTTTGAGTCTTAGTGATTTATCCAAGATGATGAGATTATTTATTTATATATCTTGTCTTGAAGTTATTGTCAAAGTATATTAACCGTTGAGTAGCGACATAAAGCGTCGGTGCCTTTGATCTTGGGTGGTGCACATTTTCTTTCTCTCTCTTTTGACGTTATTGACGGAACGACACACTAAAACACTGTTTACACTGCTCGACGTAATTTGAAGTAAAACCCGAGAATAACCAAACGCGGAGAAGCGACAAAGATCCTTTACCGCCAAGTTGGTTTTCGACGGCGCATGATCGAAAATATGGTGTCTATTTGCATGTGGCCAGCTAGATTAGCGCGACACCGTATACGAAGGTGTCCAGCGATTTTGATCCGAGCGCAACAACTGCCCACATAACATCAATGTTCTCTGAATATACTAAGAACGTTCTGTTTATGTTCTTTTTAGAATGTTCTTAGAACATACTTAGTATATACTTTGAAAGTATATTCTAGAAAGTATATGCTGAGTACGTACCTTAAAAGTATATTCCAAAAAGTATATACTGAGCACGTGCTATAACAGGACATTCTAAGAAGATACTGAAAGTCATATACCCAGCATGTACCTCATATTCTGAGAATGTTCTAAATGCTTGCAGGTAAAAATTAACACCAAATACATGTAAAAAACGTTTATATACATATCTATATGAATATATAAATTTTTCCCAGATGCCGATCTATTAATTCGTTAGCAAACGCACTAATGTTTAGGCCAAAAACAACCTTAATAAAAGATAAGAAGAAGAATAACATAACCTACAATTCCTACAAATTCGTTTCAATAAGTAAATTAGCAAAAATTAATTGCATCGTGTGTTCTTTATAAAAATAAACAAATTTTACGATATTTGTAGTTTTTAGGACCTATACGTGATGTTAGAACACAGGATGTCCCAAATATTAATTGCCAGTATGAATTTATTATTAATATGGTTAATACTAATGGCGGATTGAAACTAAAATTTAGTGTTACCAGAATTACATACACACTTTTTATGAAAAAAATCCTGTAAGGCCAGAAATTGACCTGGAAGAACTAGACAATTAGCTAAAGGAGGAGAAAAACTACAAAATGGTGGTAAGTAATTAACAAAAATATATTTAAACTTTCACTAAACATAATAATCATTTATGTAACTCTTGTTTTTGTTAGTGAAATGCCATGTATAATTTTTAATGTTTCACGTTCGACAAAAATATTTAAAATATTCCATTAGCTATGTACAGTTAATTTGTATATATACCAAGTATGTTGATTTTTTTTTATTTTTTAGATTGAATTAAGATTCAATGGAATCAAGCAAATGAAACTCAAGCAATTGATACAATGAAATATTGGTTGGTTAAGGCCAAAGAAAGAATTTGTATTAAAAATAAGAATAAGTATGAATTTTTTGAAATAAAGATTTCATTATATACACTTATTCTTTATTGTTCAATATTAATGAAACATCCTGTATTAGGGTGTCCAGTATATGCCTAGCATATGCTATATTTAAATACTAAGCATATACTTAGAACGTACCATCATATTAAAGTAGATACCTATTGCATACTGTACACATACTCGAGTACATTCTCAGCATCTGCATAGCACGTATAAACAACGTCACGTAGCATATTCTTGGTATATTCTGAGAATGTTCCAAATGCAAATAAAGTATATTCTCAGCATATGCACATTCTTAAAAATCTGATGTGTCCAACACATGACTTTCCTATCTAGTTATTACAGGCTTTTTCCGGTTATTTTGTACAACCTATTGCAGCATATCTATAAATGTTTAGAGGATAAACTAAATATATACATTGTCCACATACATCTACCGCGAAACATTTTTCTATAGATATTCATTGAAAATGAAAATACTGAAAAATTTAAATTTAGCACTTTTCCTACAATTTTTCCATTACAGTCCATTTTAAAAAAATCATGTATGAACAAATATTATAGAGATCGATATCGCAAACAACTTTTATTTCAACAATTTTCATAAAAATCAGAATTTTGCACATTTTGTCAAATTGTTTGAATACGGACCATTTCAGGAAATTTTTACATAAAACAAAAATTATAGATAATAATATTAGAAGTAACTTTTATTTGAACAATTTTTTTCTCCAAACATAAATAACAGATATATTCCATAAAATATAAGAACGGCCTCCCATAAAGTACCCCCCCAGATGTTCCGACTTTGTCCAAAATCTAATCATTTCACGTCAGGCCGAAATAAAACTTAAGTTTAAAATTTAATGTTTTTTTCTTTATCCTTTTTTGAGTTTTCTTCAAATTTCGAAATTTACACATTTTCTCAAATATCTCGAATACGGTCCATTTTAGAGAAATTATCTATAGAATAAAAATTATAGAGAATTATATTACAAACAACTTTTGTTTAAACAATTTTTATAAAAAAAAATATTTTTTTACATTTTGTCAAATTTCGCGAATACTAACCGTTTTAGGAAAATTTTGTATATAACAAAAATTATAGATAATAAAATAGGAAGTAACTTTCATTTGAAGAATTTTCTTCCCCAAACGTAAATAACAGATATATTCCATAAAATATAAAAATGACCACCTATAAAGTACCCCCCAGATGTTCCAACTCTGCCCAAAATCTACTCAGCTCATTAGACGCTGGAACAAAGCTTAAGTTTGAAATTTGGTGTTTTTCCGTGTATCGGTTCATGAGTTATGCGCTATACACACACACACACACACACACACACACACACACAGAGACACAGAGACACACACCACACACACACACACACACACAGAGACACAGAGACACACACACACACACACACACAACACACACACACACACACACACACACACACACACACACACACACACACACACACACACACACACACACACACACACACACACACACACACACACACACACACACACACACACACACACACACACACACACACACACACACACACACACACACCACACACACACACACACACACCACACACACACACACACACACACACACACACACACACACACCACACACACACACACACACAACACACACACACACACACACACACCACACACACACACACACACACACACACACACACACACACACACACACACACACACACACACACACACACACACACACACACACACACACACACACACACACACACACACACACACACACACACACACACACACACACACACACACACACACACACACACACACACACACACACACACACACACACACACACACACACACACACACACACACACACACACACACACACACACACACACAACACACACACACACACACACACACACACACACACACACACACACACACACACACACACACCCACACACACACACACACACACACACACACACACACACACACACACACACACACACACACACACACACACACACACACACACACACACACACACACACACACACACACACACACACACACACACACACACACACACACACACACACACACACAGAGACATCATCGCGAAAATAGTCAAAACGGATTCAGGGGACCTCAAAACGTAAAAATCCGTCGAAAACTCGAGGTCGAAAAAAATCATGATTCCTATACTTTCCTTATATCTGTATACAGATAGGAAAGTAAAAAGCATATAATGAGAATATTCTAAGAATGCATAATTGTTATCTGAGTGTAGTTTCGACTGTTTTGAATTATTTCTTTCAGTTATTACTGTGTGATTTACTCCCTTTCTAAAAACATATTTAGAGTTGAGCAGTGTAAATTTCAAATTTCCGCGCGATCGCGCGACTGCGAGCCAATTCAGCATGCGTGCGGTGTAATTATGGTGTCTTCAAGGTCACCGCAAATCGACCCCACAAACATCAAACGTTCCGACAAAGCTGTCGCTTCTCGCGTTTGGTTATTCTCGGGTAAAACTCTTTTACAAACTACAGTTTACATTTATAATAAAGGTTTGGTCATTAGGCAGTTTTATATTTATGAGTATTTAACTTATGTAATAAATATAAAAATATATATCACTATTGATAAATTTCAATTTTTTTACCTACGTCCGAATGAGCTAGAGACTTGAAAGTTGGTAGGTGTACAGGGTTTTGATTTTTGATAACAATAGAAATTACTACTTATGGACCTTCTTATTTATTAATCGAGTTGTCTCAAACTTTAAATTTCGCGTTGTTTAAACATGTCGCTGAATACAATTTTTGACTAATAAATCCACAACAACGAATTCCTATATTAGCTGCCGGACTAAAGTGAAAGGGGGTTGTTTACATCTTTCCTATCTATTTCGCGTCGGCCCACTAGAATTCGGTTCCCCAGCTGTCGCTACTCAACGGTTAATATACTTTTTTATTGTACTCTTATCGTGGCTTTAATTATTTATTTTTAAGTAAGTAAACAATTGTATAGAAGGTAATTGCAGATTATAAATTACATTATAAATAATACTAATAAATATAGTGCTTATTTTTTTTATCAAATAATTCATATATATAATTGAGCTTATTAATCGATTTTGTGGATTATATTAAAGCTTAATGTAAGTATATAAAAAGAAATTTCATTTAAAATATCAGCAATCGTTTGTAATTTTTAATATTGTACTTTACTTTATTGTAAAAATGAAATTCGTTTAATCGTTTGTCTAATAAGTCTCATAATTCAAGCAGAGGCATTATGTAAGTGTACTGTGTTATTTCTAATACTTTTTTTTAGTTTTTTTATTATTATCAACATTTAAGTATATCGCAAAATATTATTTATATGAGGAACGCACAAAAAAAAAACATGCTTAACATGGACTCTTAGATATACCTCATTACTACAAGCCATTAACGTTAGTGGCATTGATGATTTTTGATTTCCTGAACTTACTTTCATTTGAGTCTATCTACCTCTAAGAATATCCAGTCGTCAACCCTAAAGGGTTTTTTATACCATCTTTGATTACTTTCAGCCAGTTTGTCCTGGACAATACTTTTTCCCTTCTCCTCCTCCTTAATGCTCATATCAAATCAAATCAAATCAAATCAAATCAAATTTATTCGTTAAAATAATTTACATTTTTTTAACAATTTTTAAGACCCGCCTAAACAAAGTTTGTGTGCGGAATCTTTATATTAGTTTTTTTTTACGTTTTATAAATGCTGTTTAAATTATATCTAAGTATATACTATAGAAACAAAAACAAAGAATTTAGAATTCTAAAATACAACAAAAAAAAAAAAAGAAAAAGATAGAGAAATATGGAAATACAAAAATAAAAATAATTATAAAAATAAAAATTAGCAGAAATTATAAAAATAACAAAAATAATAAATAGCAAAAATAATAAAAATTATAAAAATATAAAATACAAGACTAATAAAGAAAAATAAAAGAAAGGCTACTCTCTGATACTGAAGAATATGTAATTATGTAGCATGAAATTAATATAAAACATTAAATATTTCCTTCTTAATTTTACTGTAGTTTTTCTGTACAAATATTTTAAGTTCATTTTTTAAAGATCGTTCATTTGTAATATTTTTTATGTATGTAGGAATTAGGTTATATATTTTGGGGCCAAAATACGAGATAAAGTTTTGGGTGTGCATTTTTTTAAAAAGAGGAATTGGCATATGCTTATTTAGTAGAGCTCTTGTGGAAGCAGTGTGTGAAAGCTTAGGAAGTTTTTCAGTATTGTAAATTACCCATAAAGATGTTTGGTAAATATATAGTTGTTTATTATTGAAAATGTCTAATTCTTTATATAATAGATTTGTTGGATCCTTTCTGAGCCTTTCTGAACAATATTTTTAACAACGTATTCTGTGTCGAGTCCAGCCCATCGAGAGCGTCTAGAAGCCCACCCCATATTAGAATGCCATATCTTAGCAGCGACTCAGCCAAGGCATTATAAATAAGTAGTAGGAGTTTTTTTTTAAGAATATCTCGAATTTGATAAAATAAATATATAAGTTTTCTTAATCTCTTGTTTAAAAAAATGACATGTTCGTTCCATCTCAGATGTTGATCAACCATTAACCCCAAATATTTTATTTTATTTTCTTTTTGTATCGTTACACACTGACAAATCGGTCCTTTATTGCATTTATGATTGTGAAGCTTTAAAATCTGTTGATTTGGTTGATCAGCATTTGTTAGTGAAAATGTAATAAATTTTGTTTTGGAGACATTGAGACTCAGAAGACTATTATCAAGCCACATCTTTATCTTACTCAAACCATCCTCAGCTTTTAGAAAGACTTCTTTCCAGCTCTCCCCCTTATACATAATGACAGTATCATCTGCATAAGAAATAATTTTTCCTATATTTTTAATATAAATACAGTTAATGTATATTAAAAAAAGAATTGGGCCAAGTACCGTTCCCTGAGGCACGCCCCTACAAACGGTCATTGGGTCACTAAGTAGGCTACCAATTCTAACGAACTGGGTTCGCTGTGATAGTCCCTGAAAAGGTCCAACGTTAATCCTCTTATACCTATTATTTCTAATCTTTCCAACAACAATCTGTGATCAACAGTGTCAAATGCCTTGGCTAAGTCTAAGAATATCGCTAGGCATTTTTTATTGTTGTCAATACCATTAATAATATTTTGCACAAAGTCTAGAAGCGCATCTTGACAGCAAAGATTTTTCCTAAAACCATATTGACTTGTACTTAATATTTTGTTTTGTTCAATAAATTCAACTAACCTTTTTTTTAAACATTGCTCAAAAAGTTTTGAAATATTATTTATGACTGATATAGGCCTGTAGTTAGTGGCTAGTTCTTTTTTCCTGATTTATAGACGGGTGTTATTACAGATTCTTTAAATGATATTGGTATTTTGTCAGTGGTTAATATTTGGTTGAAAATGTGTGCTAACGGGTTTAAGATGTAAGGGTGTATATTTTTAATTGTAGTTACCGATAATCCATCCAGGCCACTTGCCGATTTATTTTTCAATAGTGATATATGCTTTATTAATTCGTTGCTTTTAATGGGGTACATAAACAGAGAAGCAGTTATATTAGGACTATCAATTTTTTTTATCATTTTATTACCTATTTCTGCAAAAAAATAATTAAATACATTTGCTTTAGTTTTATTACATTTAAATTTTTCTCCCTTTTCATTTATGATATTGTAACTTTCTTTTTTGTTATTTTTTTCTGTTAGATGCCTTTTTTTACTGTGTCCCAAATTTTTTTATAATTATTTTTTGCTTTTGTAATTTCAGATTGGTAGTAATTATTTTTTACTTCTTTCGTGGTCTTTCTTTGGGACATCCGGCACATATATCTTAGCGATATTTTTCTCTAGCCCTTCTCTATAGTAATATTCTCGAGTCGTATATTTTTCTACTTTTCTGTTAGTCATCCCATCCTATTTCCCATTTTCATCTTTAATTCATCCAAAAATTCGTGATATATTTCTCCCAAATTTATTTAACTTGTATTTACTCTTCAATTAATAATTCACATCTCATAACCATTCCCTAATAATTATCTAATAAAATATTAATTTAGCTTCTCTTGTAATAATATTCTTGGATCGAGCTTTCTGCCTTATTTCTTATTTTTAAAGAGATTTTTATATTATTCATATTTGTTGTTATTTTTACGATTCCAACTATATTTATTCTTCATTCCTGAATTGCTTTCATCTATTTTATTTTCTCTATTTGTTATTTTCTCTTCCAATCTCTTTGCCATATCTAGGACAAAATATTATATTATGCAACAAGTGAGAAACGACACTTTTCTCACAAGAGCAAATAATTTGTGACAGAAACCGTTAGGCGAGTGTCATAATTCAAGAGAGATCTAGGGAATGTTCGCAGAGAGACCATATTGGCGTTGTCTCTCTAAAAGAAATCTTGATAATTGAGAAATCATTGTAACTTTATCCATAATACCAGCTACCATTAAATTTTAATTTCTGGACATCTTGTAACAACTGGAAAGATAAGCACCGCTTGTCACCAGTGTAACAACTGAAATATCTTTAACTAGTCTTTAACTAATTTAGATTACTATGACCAGTATATTAAGGGACGGAGCAGCACTGTCACCAGTCATAGGGTCCTAAAGTCCTAAAGGAAGATACATTTACCACTGGCGAAAAAATAATAATAAAAAAAACAGCATAACCTCTTAATAGTATAATTGAGAGGTTTTGGCATCTGGTTAGACTCTAATAGTTTTTAAGGATAGGGACACCGAGGCTTCACAAATGATCGGAGTATTTTTATAATTGGTTTTTGGAAAGGAAGGAGATAATAATAATATTAATAATAAGTGAATAAACATTAACAAGTGTACATTTAAAAGAATTACAAAAACTAATAGTCTCAAGATAAATAATCAATTTTTATTTATTGAATTAAAAAACTCTACATTTTAGTGTACTATTTGATAATTATGTACAAACGTTGTGATAATAAATTAAATGGAAAAATTGGCATTCATAGGAAAAATAACTAATTAACACAAAACCAAATCAAACAACAAATTTAAAACAAGCATGTTAACTTAATTAGGGATATTTACGTTTACATCTTGCGCAATACTTTTTATAAAAATAAGTGGCTTTGGGACATAAGGTTGGTAATATTTATCATTACATGTTTTTGCAGTAGCTTGCCCATCTAATGAAGAAGAAGGATGTGCTCCTTGTTGTCCTGTACCGACATGTCAACGCAGAATTCTACCATCTTGCAATCGACTCTGTGCTGATGACTGTCTTCCACAATGTGTATGCAAAGTTGGTTTTCTAAAAGACGAATTAACTAGTAAATGTGTACCAACAACGAGCTGCCCCAATAGTTATTGAAACATTTATTCTTGTTAACAACTACTGATGTATTTAAATTTTGTAGTAAATTTAAATTTAATTAAGTCAATTAAACTAGAATAAAACCATAATTTTTATAATTATTTCAGCCTCCCAAAGTACCATTAAGTGTATTAATCTACATAGCTTCAATTTATGACAAATTTATAGACTGGATAGTATTTCAAATAATCATACAAAAAAAATAATAGTTTAAAAAAAACTAAAAAACACTCAATAGAAAAGCAAACTAAAGAGTAGAAAATAATTTTCAATAAATGTAAATTAAGAAAAATTTAAATGGGCCTTTCTAAGCTTATTTCCTAAGCCTTTTGTAAATTGTCCATTTTTTTTATAATTTCCTACCTTGCTTTCGCCATCTTTAGTTTTTTTTCCCCATTAGTATTTCTAATTAATTTTAACATGTGGCAGGGATCAAAAATGACAAATATTTTTTTCATTTATTGTAAAATATGATTTCGTGTTAAAAAAATCCGTTTTTACAGCCCAACATATGTGCCATTGTTACATTTGATGAAGCCCAATCAAAAGTTAAAGACAGTACATGTGCACGTGTGTCATTAATTAATTTAATACTGTGTGAAACTATTCCATATTTTTGAGTTCCATTCAAACCATTTGCCAGTAGCAGCTCGTGAGCTGCGAAGGTGGGGGACGCCAATTGGCTTGAGAGTAGGGATTATGAAAAATTTTTTATTTTTGTATTTTGTATTTTTTCATTAACATAGATTGTCAATTGTCAATATTCAATAAACAAAATAAAATATATTTCTTATAGTAAAACATCTAAATAATTATTCTAAAAAAAAACAAACATGAAAATAGATATAATTATATTTTTTTAAAATTTTTTTACGAAAATTTATGGCACGTCTCACATCCTGAAATTGAAATCTACTGTCCCTCATTGTATTAAAATTTTCTATGACTTTTTCGTCGAAATTTTTTATCTCCACAACTAAATTTCTAGTTAATGATATCACAGCTAAGGCGTTTAGTCAAACATTTAGCATGGTACTTCGAAAAATTTAGTGAAAACTATAAAACAACCTTAAAAAAGAAAAACTGTCGCTTGACACCTCATTATCTAAATTTTAATTCTGCACTAAAACTGTGGATTGTAAGATGTACTCGATAGCGCGTGTCCCACTACGTTTACATGTAGATATGGGCCTCAATCTTATTGCGGCCAGCTATAGTCCAGTCAGAGAGCTCATAAATTGTTATTATAGGAAAAATTTGGAAGGGACTTAATAAATAATACTCATAGCATGTGTCGAGACAATAGGAAAAATTTTAAAATGAACAAATAATTAGTATTTTATTTTCTAGTATCTCTGGTATTATTGAGTAGGGGCGCGTGGCCATGCGGCCTTAAAGAGTAGCCGCCCCTGCCATTTGCAAAAAAATAGCCTACTGGTAAATTCCATGTTGTATTAACGCCAATAATCATTAAAACAAACGCTTCTTTTGCAACTTCAGTTAAGTCATTATCCAAGTCTATACCATAATTATTATTAGAAAAAATATTATTAACTATATAAAAATATTTTAGTAATAAATTTGATATTTTTTATTAATTCATTTACCTGAGTTAAGGAGGTTTTAATATTTGGAATATTACTCTTTTCCCTCTCAAAATAATAGACCAGGATCCGTAATTAGGGTCGACCTTCACCCATCTGTTTAATGGATAAAACTTATTTTTTATTAAATAAAATATGTTTTTAAATATACCGCAAATGGGTTGCCTAAGAAAATACGGTAACGGCCATTTTTTACTTTCCTTTCTGTGTACAGATAAGGAAAGTATAAAAATCATTATAAAAAATGTTTATGAGGTCATTATCTATTATTTTATTCCTATACATGATTTTCCTAAAATGGACCTAATTCGACATATTTGAGGAAAAGTGCAAATTTAGAATTTTGAAGACAACTCAAAAACGGATAAAGAGAAAAACATCAAATTTTAAACTTAAGCTTTAATCCATCCTGCGGTAAGCTGATTAAAGTTTGGGCATAGTTGAAGCATCTGGGGAATACTTTACAGGGTGTCGTTTTTTTTACTTTAAGAAAAAACATAGCCTGGACCGTATTTTCTTAGACAACCCATTTGCGGTATATTTATAAATATATTTTATGTAATAAAAAGAAACTTTCATCCATTAAACAGATGGGTGAAGGTCGACCTTACTTCGGATCTTAGACTATAAGGAAGTATTATAAAAATACCAACGTTTTTAACCAATTTTTATTTTTTATCGAAAAATAACTTGTTTTTACACTAAAATTATAAAAAACATTTTCCTCTCAAACTTGGCATCGTATATCAAACTTCCTCGTCACCATCATTGTCATCTTTTGCAGTGGACCAGGCGAGTTTTTCTTCGAAGAATGGAAGAAAGTCTTCAGGTATGTATTGAAAAATTTTTGAAGTATCTTCAATCTTTTTCTTTTTTATTGGGACTCTTCCTATATATGTGCTCAATTTAAATTTGTTGACTCAAAAACTGTATATGTATTCACCACAATGTACATATCCCCTTTCTGCCTGTTTGAAGACACTATGTCAGTACTTACTAATAGTAAAAGGTACTTTGACGGTTGATCCAGTAGGAGGCGTACTTGTACAGTTTTTTTTTTAAATAGTGAGTCCACCAGTTTTTAAACTCTAGTGTATCTTCATGATTAATATCTCTTAGCATGTATTTAGGATGAGATGTCTAAGCATTGCTATAATTTCCAGGTGAATAAATTCGATCATGTTTACGTACTACACGTTTGACAACACTAAAAGTAGTGTCACAGGGCATAAAACTATGACCCCTAAGAGGATAGTGTAGGTTAACCTCTTTCTTTAAAACGACCCCTCATTGTTAGAGTAAGCATAAATCTCGCAAGAGTGTGGTTGCGTTTTTGCCCGCGGCACGCATCACAAAAAAACATGAAGAAATTCTACTTCATTTGGAGCAGACTTTTCAATAAAATCTAGTACAAAAGTGCAAATCTCGTTAGGCCCTTTCTTGCATTCTCCTTCTGGATAGTTATAAAATAAAGATGTTGCAGTCTTGAATATTGAACACATAATACCATAGTTTTCTCGGGTAAAACATCTCCTGTACAGGCATAAAGGGCAGAGGCAAATTTTGCATATAGTCAAATACTATTCCAATAACTTTTGGGTCAGTTTTGCCCAACTCTTGCACGCTCCTCAGCTTGTTATAAAACTTTGTTGCCCTTCGTTTATGCACCATGAGTTCAGCATCAGCGACACGTTTTGCGCCATCATTTAAAAAAGTTGATTTGATCCTGGTATTTCACTCTTCACAGGTAGAACAAACATCTACTTAAGGTCGGCCAAATTTGTAGTTAAAATTTTCTTTGAAATATTTGAGGTAGTATTCATATTTCACCACTGTTTTGCATTAAGAGCATTTTTCCAAGAATAGGTTATGTATTTTCGTCGTTGTCAACGCTGCTTTAAGGTAAGTTATAGGCTTAGAAGTATAATGAGAAATGTGCGTTGGAAATGATTTGATGTGATTATGTATTTCATCCGCAACAGAGGCACGTGGTCTGTTAGAATGTCGACCACGACCATCTTTTGGTGATTCGTTTGCATTCAGCAGATGTCTCAGTCAAGCCACTGCTTTATTAGATAAAGCATGCAAGCTAATAAATGCATTACGGCATCAAAGTGCCCTCTTGAATAGCTGCTATGAAGCTCTTCCAATACATTTCTCACCTGTGACCTCGGCAGTATCACTTGGCGGACTACATGTACTCCATCGGGGCTCTCCCACTTCCAGTGCATTAGGCCATCGTGAAGATACAGGGAATCCCACTGAGTCCAGTAGCCTTTTATAGTTCTACTGTATTTGGCTATCTCTTACCATACCAGCAGTGTTCCTCTAAACGGGGTTGCCAGAAGAGAATGTCTGCGTTGCTATGGAAACCTATTCGATGCTCTACTTTCTGGTTATTGTTAGAAAGCCGGCTCGGTGTGGGTGATTGGCTTCTTCGGGACGCATAGCTGCTGTAGTTGATTCTTGTTGGTCTTAGTGATGGGCTTGGAAAGATTGATCTATATGATTTTCCGGTCTTATTCGCTGATTCTCGATTTATAGAATGAGCCATGCTTCTACAGGTTCTCGGAAGGTGCCCGATTTTTCCGCAATTGAAGCATCTCCTGCTTCCATTTTGGCTGTTTCTATGCATATTTCCTAGGATATTTAAGATTTGGGAAATAGCATTAGTATTGGCCTCCTCAATTTCCTGGGATTTAATTTCCCTCACTTCTGCGCGAGAAAATCTGGATAGGAGTTTTACCGCTTCATATTCCTGGGCTGCAATCAGTTTCTCCCTCAGCGTCTTATGATGTAGACGTAGGACTTGCTGCATTTCCGCATCTTGTATTCCAATTTGTTCTTGGAAATCTTTGGGCGCCTGTGGATAGGCCAGATGAATCAATCTTCTTATGTCGGCCCCGAATTCCTGTAGACTCTCATTATTTTTTTGACTACGAATTTTTAGCTGGCTTTGAAATACCCGTTATAAATGCTGCTGGCCGTATCTTGTCTCCAAAGCTTGGACTAGAGATGAATAACTGGGTTCTTCTTGAGAAAGTAACTGTAAAACGGTTGCTGCTTGTCCTCGCAGTGACACTATCAATGCAGCCGCCATCTCCTTTTCAGCCCAGCCATTGGCTCTAGCTGCAGCTTCAAATTGGAGGCGATACGTCTCCCATGTTGTCTGACCGTCAAACGTGGGTGGCCTAATGATCTTGCTAGTATGGATTTGTGAAACTGGGTGTTAAATATGGATCGGTTTGATTACAGATAAGGACGAGGTAGTGTTTTCAGTTTCTCTATTGCTTATCGAAGCTAGGCTACGAATTCTTTTTTCTAACTCAACTAGTTCAGTTCTTGTTTGCCTTACAAACTCTACTCTAGCCTTTTCCTGTTGTTTTAAATTAGCTCGTTGTTGTTCTAAATTAGTTTTTAAATTCTCTTGCTGCTGTTCTAAATTAGTTTTTAAGTGCTCTTGTTGTTGCTCTAAAAGACCTACTCTAATTTTAAGCTGACCAACCTCTTGCTTGAAGATTTCCTGAATTTGTAGCAAAGCATTCATAATTTCTACCTGAGTTTTTTACGCCTCTCTTCCTTCTTATGTTCTCACCTTTCCTTTTCCTCTTCTTCCTCCTTCCTACGCTTTTCCTTTTCCTCCTCTTCCTCCTTCCTACGCTTTTCCTTTTCCTCCTCTTCTTCCTTCCTACGCTTTTCCTTTTCCTTCTCTTCCTCCTTCCTATGCTTTTCTTTTTCCTCCTCTTACTCCTTCCTACGCTTTTCCTTTTCCTCTTCCATCTTGCTGGTGGGCCTGAAGTATCCATATCTGTCTCGTACTCAGTGGATCTAGTATCTACCATGAATTTCTATTTTCTATCCCACCGCTGTCACTATTTTTTTTTCTCTCCTGGCCTCGTCTGACTATGTGTCTCCGAATAACACTGAAGCCTATTGGCTTATTGTGTTTTACCCCATGTTAGTTCATAGCACCCACTCTATCACCTTTGTACCTTGTACAAGTTTGTACAGATCCTTGGGTGAGTGGGTTCTATACGTTGTTGGATCAACCTGGGGTTGTCCAAAAAGAGCCTGTCTTTTGTGATCTAGAGCTTAGCATTCGCACAGTATGTGTTTGGCCGTTTCTGGTTTCTTGTGACATAGTCGGCACATGAGTTCCCCATTGTACATGCCAATTTTGTTCAAGTGTCTCTTTACTGGGGCGTGCCCAGTCATGAACCCTGTTATCACTTTCAACTGGTTCCTATTCATTAAGAGTAGTTCTCCAATTCTTTTGGGACATGGTCTGCCTATGAAAGCTTTTCCATGTGCCTGTTTTGGGGTGCTTCCCCAATAGTTGATATGTTGTTCCCGAATCCAGTCATTTATAAAACCCCGGACTGTACTTTTTGGTACTCCTGGGTTTGTGTCTGGTTCCGGTGTTTCTTCTGACCCTCTTTTTGCAAGTTCGTCAGCCTTTTCGTTGCCTTCGATCCCTTTGTGACCTGGCACCCAAAATAGTTTTACTCTATTACGGTCTACCAGTGTTCTTAGTTCTTCGATGCATTCCCATACCAGCCTCAACGTAACTTTCTGACTCGATATGGCCTTAAGTGCCGCTTGGCTGTCTGACATTATTTGAATATGCTGATTTTCGACAGCTCTTTCATTGTTCGTTTTTGCACATTGCAAAATTGCATATACCTTGGCCTGAAATACCGAGGAATGTATTCCTATAGCATAGCTATGGTTAGTATCAGAGTTTTTGGAGAATACTCCTGCCCCAGTGCCTTCCGCAGTCTTAGACCCGTCTGTATACCAGGTTTGTTCTTGTCGTTGGGCATTGGGCTCCCTTATAGTGATCTCCGCTCTTTCCTGTATTAAAACCTCAAAGGGAGTATTAAAAGAGTACCTCTTGGTTAAGTGGTCTGATCTCATGTCTAGCACGTCTCCTGTCACTAACCTTGAGATACTCATGTGACCTGGCCTAATGTCAAGATTTCCCAGTGTATTCCCTAATCTGTAAGCACCTAATCTTGCCTCCCCTTGTATCACATAGTGAAGAGGTGGGAGTCCTATTAGTGCTTCCATTGCAGCAGTGGGGGTTGTTTTCATTGCCCCCGTTATTCCGAGGCAGGCAAGTCTTTGTACCTTGCTAAGCCTCGTTATTGCTTTCCTTTGCTGTGTCTTTGGCAAACCACACCAAAGCTGCGTGTGTTATTATGGGTCTCACCACCATGTTATAAATCCAATATACCATGTCTGGTTTTAACCCCTATTTTTTTCCAAAGGATCGCCTTGCCATCATTAATGAGGTTTCCGCTTTCCTTGTGGTTCTTTCTAGATGCTGGTTCCAGGTAAGTCTCGAGTCAATCATAACCCCGAGATATTTTACCTCTTCCTTAAGCTGGATGCTTGCACCTCTTAGGTTTAGAGGCCCTAGTCCCTCCAATTTCCAATTTCTTCCTGCGGGTGAATGCAATTATGTCAGATTTGTTTGGGCTAATGCTTAGTCCTTTCGCCGCTGTCCATTTTGTTACTATATTTAGAGCCTCTTGCATTCGATCTCTTACTATAGTGTTGTATTTTCCCTGTGCCATGATCACTAGATCATCGGCATATCCCAGGGTTCTATGTCCCTTATCTTTGAGAGCCCTAGCAGCCCGTCCACTACAAGGTTCCACAGGAGTAGAGACAGCACTCCACCCTGTGGACATCCTCTCGCTACCCGTACCGCTGTTGTCTCTCCCATAAGGGTTGTGTGTATAGTTCTCTCCCTTAACATAGAGTCGATCCAGGACACGCATGTGTCCTCGATTCCTCTGTGTTTGAGAGATCTAATGATCGATTCAATGGAGGTATTGTCGAATGCACCCTCGATATCCAAGAATGCTCCCAGCATTACCTCCTTGTTTTCCATTGTGTTCTCCACCCTTTTTATTAGTTGATGGAGAGCTGTTTCAGTTGATTTCCCTGCACTATAGGCGTATTGGTCTTGGTATATTGGCCTTTGAACCAATATCCCGTCTCTAATATGCCTATCTAGCAGTTTTTCCAAAGTCTTAAGTACGAAGGACATAAGACTTATTGGTATTAGGGACTTTGCCGTTTCCTGTCCCATTTTCCTAGGTTTTGGTATAAAAGTTACCCTAATATTTCTCCAAGCTTTTGGTATGTGTCCAAAGGCCAGGCTACTTCTGAGTATGTTACAGAGTCTGCTGTATAAAATATCAGGACCTCTTCGTAACATTATTGGATAAATCCCGTCCATGCCCGGTAATTTATATGGTTCGAATGAGCTAATTGCCCATTTCAGTTTATCATAGTTCACCACTTGTTTGGCTATCCTATAATCTTCCCTGTTGGATCTATTATGAGCTTCCAGTCCGTTTAGATTCCGGTTAGCCGGTGTGTGTGCTATGGTTTGTGCACAAGGGAAGTGAATTCTGAAGAGTTCCCTTACTGTTTCCTTCCCTGTGATTGTGTACTCCCCAAGTTCATTCTTAAGGGTGTTTATTGTGTGTTGTGTGTCTTTTGAGATAATTTTTTGTAGCCTGGCACATTATTGAGTGCTTGCTATCTCCTCACAGTGCCTTCTCCAAGACTCTCTCTTGACTTTTCGTAAAGCTATGTTGTAACAGGTGCGTATGGTTCTATATAGTTCTCACTCGCCGGTTATTTTAGCCTTATTAAATTTTTCTGTTTCCTTAGTATAGCCAGGTCTTCATTCCACCATGGAACTTTCCTGGTAGAGTTCCTTGCTATTAAGGGACAGGTATCGTTGAAAGCGCTAGTGACTGTGTCATTAAACTCATCCACAGCCATTTCTAGGTCAGTTGTTGTTCTTATCGTCTTTCTCATCTTCGGAAGATTACATTCCAGGGAAGCATTGTATGCCTCCCAGTCTGTTTTCCTGGGATTCCGATAAGTTTCTTTTGCAATATTACCTTTAATATTGAACTTTATGTGTCTATGATCTGATAAACTCTCTTCGTCAGACACATGCCAGTCTGTAACAAAGTTACTCAAGTATGTTGATGCTATTGTTACATCTAGTACCTCCTTTCTGTTTTTTGTTATAAAGGTCGGTTTATTGCCTACATTTGTTATGTCTAAATTATTTGCCATAATAAATTGTAGTAAAGACTCACCTCTTTCGTTGGTATCGGTGCTTCCCCAGATCCTGTGGTGTGCGTTTGCATCACAGCCAATGATCATCTGCATTCTGTTGCGCCTGCAGAATCTCACCAGCTCTTCCACTTCTCTGGTAGGTGTTGCTTCAGGATCGTCTGAAGGTAGATATGCCGACCCGAGTATTACCTCCTTCGGTCCTGCATCGATCTTGATTCGGACTGTTGTCAAATCTCTGGAACAGAAATTAGTTAACGGCAGTATTTTTATGCCTTTTTTGGCAATTATGCAGGTTCGAGGGGTGTCTGTGGATCTGTCATATATTAACTCTCCACCCAGCCCTCCTAAACCTCTTATTGTACCGTGTCTAATCCACGGTTCTTGTACCAGGGCCACTGTAAGTACCGCCGAAGCAGCTTTACAGTACTGGAGGTTGATCTGGATTATCCTGATCCTCGCCAGGCCGCCTTAGGACCCTGAAGATCACCCTTCCTAGCTTATAATAGGCCCGGAATTGTGACCTCTCGAGGGCCCTGTACGACGCTTCGTCAATTGAAAAGGCTAGGAGTTGCCCTCCCTTTTCAATTTTTCTGCTCATAGAAAGCCAGTCCGGCGTCTTCAGTTCCGTATTCTGGAGCTGAAGAAGTCCCCTGACTTTTTTAACCTCGGACTCGTCCGGGATGAAAACCAGAACCCTGGGTCTTCTCGGGAGGTCCTTAGATTCAACCACGGTCAAATCGGCACCCTCCCAAAGGTTTCCCAGAGTGCTGACCGCCCTCCTTAATCAGTCCGCGGTCTGCTGGTTAGCGCAGGTCATCCAAATGACCCCCTGTTTTGTGGAAGTGTGGTGCTCCTCCACTGCCTGAATGGGTAGCGTAGAGCCTTTCCACAAGAGTTTCTTGTACCAAGTCTCCTTGTTCTTGGTCTAGAGTTGTATCTGGATGCCTTCTCTGGAATGCCATCCAGTCGGATACCCCTCAAAGTGTCGCTGTACGAGCCAGCCGATGCCGGAGCATTTCTGGCCCGCTTAGTTCCACTTCGAGTGGGGGGAGTCTGCGACTCAGATCGGGGCCTTTTATCCCCTTTCTTCGTTTGGTCCTCCCTCCGTTGGGTTCGTTTTTGGGCTGCATTCTTGTGGAGATTTTCCTCCGTCCACGTTCCTGCAGCCATTTTTCTTTCCTTCAGAAGCTTCTTTCTCTCCGCTCCTGAAGGTCTTTTCGGTCTATCAGCAGGCTTAACCTCTGCTTTTTTGACCTTTTCTTTTGTTTGGGAGCAGTCGTCTGTTTTCACAGATCCTCCTCCCGCTAAGGGGTTAGAGTCCTCTGCTTTCGCAGTTCCTTCTTCCCTTGAGTTGTCAGAGTCCAAAGCTAACGCAATCTCTCCGACAGTCATGTTCAAGGAGCCTGAGTCGTCTGTATCCGACTCTTCTCCTTCGGTGTCCATTTTATTCTTATTTGTACTCATATTTGTCCCACGAGTATGGGGGAAGGGGTTAGTCCAACTCTGCAGTGCCCTTCGTACAGAGTCAAGGCTAGATACTTGGGGGTTTCGCCCGGTTCCCCCAAGGGAACGTTCGCAACCACATATTAAGCCTTGCGGCCATTCATCCTTAGGCACGTTACCTTACACCGTGGTGTTGGGCTTTGATGGAGTGCCATTTGGTTAGTCAATAGTGATGCTTCTTGAAGCATCGCTATTGGCCTTATCCAGTGGTGCCACGAGGAGGCAGGCACTCGATGGTTGCATTTCTCCATCGTCCCGTAGAAAAGTTACCTACCCACAAAGCAGGCGTATTAAGCGAGTGTGCAAGCAAGCAATCTAAACTACAAAGCAATGGCTAAGCTACAACCAGCCCCACCTGTCACTAATATTGGTATATCAATTTATTTCAACTCAACTTTCACAATAATTGTAATTCAACTTTAACAGTAACTATCAAACTGATAACATTCACGTATAACGTCTATCATAAAACTGAAAACTGACGTTAGGATCATCCTTATATAGCTTGCTTGACCCTTCTCGAACCTTCTCGAACTGTCGTCTAGAATATTCTTGACGGGTAATAACATTTCCAGACATTTCAGGACTATTCTATCTTCTTTTACTTGTACTTTAACTTATGACGACCGCAACACACTATAGGGCGATGAGTAACATTACACTGCTTTTTCTATCAGTACGTTTCCTATAATAGCCGCAGGCTACTGCAGGGTGCTGCGTAACAATACATTTATAATTTAGCCTTCTGCAAATGTGTACTAAAAATGTTTCACTGGCTCTCCACTATATAGAATCGATGACACAGTTGTTTAAAGTAACGATAACAAGAGGTAATCATTTTAGCCAACCCAACAGTTGTAAGTCGAGAATAAGACATACCAGAAAGTGTTTGGAAAATTACTATTTAAAGTTCCCGCGTTTTTTTTCGCGCATGAGTAATGCGAAATTGTTGAATAATGGGCAAGATCAATTGGACAGATTACATAATTAACACAGTAACATGTGCATTACAGAATATATTGTTAGAAAACGAAAGGGGGTATAAATATTAATTACAATTAAAAATCCAAATATTAGTAAACACCACTATAATCGTATGAATATTGAATACAAAAACACAAGTAATGACGTAGCGAGTGGCCAGTATAATTCTGCGCAGAGAGATCGACCACGTTGATTGTTCTTTTTAGAATGCCCTGTGAAACACCAACATGATGCCGACGAAAAAGGTCGGGGTATTTACGCATCGCCATCAATACGTGCTTATCTCCCTGACCAGAGGCGACTCTAGGTAAAATTGCTAACACGGCCAATTCTGACGCTAGTGACGTTCTCGGCACTACTGTGTCAATTGGACATCTTCTGAAAAATAAATTTTTATGTGGAGACCACAGCCACCACCCGGCTCAACCACTAACGGGACTGAGACCGATAAATATAAGCAATAAAAATAAAAAAAAACATGTGAGACCGCAGCCACCACCCGGCTCAACCACTGACGGGACTGAGACCGATAAATATAAGCAATAAAAATTAAAAAAACATGTGACACCGCAGCCACCACATCCGGCTCAACCACTGACGGGACTGAGACAGATAAATATAAGAAATAAAAATAAAAAACATGTGAGACCGCAGTCACCACATCCGACTCAACCACTGACGGGACTGAGACCGATAAATATAAGCAATGCAAATTAAAAAAAAACATGTGAGACCGCAGTCACCACATCCGGCTCAACCACTGACGGGACTGAGACCGATAAATATAAGCAATAAAAATAAAAAAAATATGTGAGACCGCAGCCACCACATCCGGCTCAACCACTGACGGGACTGAGACCGATAAATATAAGCAATAAAAATAAAAAAAACATGTGAGACCGCAGTCACCACATCCGGCTCAACCACTGACGGGACTGAGACCGATAAATTAGTATTATAAACATTAAAACATATCGGGGATATGAACTTTCAATTCCCAAAAGTAACTGTAACGTATGTTTAATTTTTTTAAAACACGCTGAATCTTCCATGGACCGTTCGGCCATTCTGATTTTATTTACTTTTCCATTCTTAACAATTTTTGATAGTTCTCTAAAGTGAACACTGAGCCAGCATGCACAACTTTTTTTTTACGAAAACCACAGGGCTACTTAGACGAATACTCAAATTAGCCACCAACTTTTTGGAATGTCCCTCCTAGTACAGCTTCTGTTTCACTTGGAGTAACTCGGTGGAGCATGATTCACAACAATGCCTTTTTCCAACTTTATTTTCTTTAACTAAGATTATTAACCGCTCTTATTTTATTACCACTTGTTATATGCTTCCGAAATCTTAAAAAACTTTCTCCAATACATCGTAGGACTCTGGGACGGAACTTTAACTTCACCTAATTATATGTGAAAACTTTCAAAAATTCGCTTAATTCCATGTAATTTACGTCGTTCAATACGAGAACCTTGAAGATCTGTTATTGTCATTAGAGCTTGGTCTTCAAATAAATCACGACCAATAATTACATCATAATCCAGAATACTCTCACAAACAAATATGTAAATGACAGAAATATCAACGTCATAAATTTTTGTACACCCTGTACATTTATTTTTGCACTTATCATGATATTTTTTTGTAATACTCTTTAGCAGAATTTTACAAATAAATACTTCATTTTTAAATCAATCTAAACATTTTTTCAACATTAACGATAAATATATCTACAAGAGCCTAAATTAGATGCCCTTCAATTTCAAATTTCTGTTGTATTTGCAAGTTTATCAGCTAGACAAAAATTAATGTTTCGGCGTTTGTCAATAGCAACTTTTGTAAAACAATTTAAAATCGTATTTTGTCAATAGCAGCTTTTGTAAAACAATTTAAAATCGTATGTCCACATTTAGCGCAAATAGAGCAACAATCATCATTCTCGTTTTCAGATTTTGTTTACTGTATGAAGCATCGGCGTCGGGTCTTGGACTCTTGACGTGGCAGTTTACTTTGAGATGTCCAAATTTGCCGCAATGATAACATTTCTTTGACAAACAGCTATTAATGGCAGAATATTTATCAACATACAAGTGTTTTCTCAGATTAGGTACCTTAACATCTGCTTTTTAAATTCCATTTAGCAAAAGATAACCAAACTAGTAAAAATTCTTTAATTGTCCGACAATTTCATTGCCATTATTATCTAATTTAGGAATACTGTGAATAATTAATTATACTACGTCACTTTCATTCGAATTAGCTCGTAAACTTTTTATCATCGCAGATTTTTCAGGAACGTTACGTTTCGGTGGAAATGGCTCAGTAAACTCCGTCTTAAAAGTAATCAATTTTTAATATTTGGTTCCACTGATCATATCAAATATTCGTTCAGTAAAAATCAACCAACTCTGCCTAATATTTTCACGTCATATCATCTTATACTTTATAATTTTAATACCACTCACCCATTTGTTGGATTCACTTAACTCAGGTCGAAAATATCACAAATTTACCTGCTCAGTTGATGCCTGTAACGCAGTAACTAACTTTGATAACAATATCTGAGTGCCACTTTCACTATTTTTTAAAATCCATTTTTTTTATTCTATTGTTCTACACTTAAGAAATAGCACAATAATTATTTTAAATAACTGTTCACCAAAAAGTCATTAACGGTATTTAATTAATAATAATGCATCAACAACAGCGGGTGTCATGAGTCCTATCGCACTTCTGATGTTAGAAAACGAAAGGGGGTATAAATATTAATTACAATTAAAAATCCAAATATTAGTAAACACCACTATAATCGTATGAATATTGAATACAAAAACACAAGTAATGACGTAGCGAGTGGCCAGTATAATTCTGCGCAGAGAGATCGACCACGTTGATTGTTCTTTTCAGAATGCCCTGTGAAACACCAACATGATGCCGACGAAAAAGGTCGGGGTATTTACGCATCGCCATCAACACGTGCTTATCTCCCTGACCAGAGGCGACTCTAGGTAAAATTGCTAACAATATTATGTGAGATATTTATTCCAAAGAAATTGTACTTTTAACACAATATATTATGTAAGTTTACTATGCAAATAATATTTACATTATCAGATGTGTGTTTAACATACCTAATTACCTATTGTATTTGGTGAAGTTGTAACGGTTGTAACCGTTTTCGTTATTTAGTCCCAGACATTGTAACGGTTGTAACCGTTTTCGTTATTTTGAAACCACCATCTCTACACAAACGTCATTTGTCGTTTATGCCTTGTGTCAAAACTCGGGTTGTCATTTCGATTTACCTCTGTCATCGAGCAAGTTGATTATTGAATTTTAATTATCTTTTATCGTGTACATCCGATGTACTAATTATCTTAAATATTTTTAATGACCGTCTGATTTTATAAAGGTAAGTTTCGTACCGATATTTTGTTGAAAATATATATTAAGTACAAGAATTTCTTTATTAAAATGTCAAATCTGAAACATAACCTCAACATTGAATGGCACATGATAATCCGTTTTATATAATTTTATCTATTATTTTGTTAATAAAGAGATAATATGCTTTACTATATTTAAATATGTTAAATAAGATTTTTCCTATTCATATTAATTCTAGTCTCTGTGAATCTATTCAAATAATAGTTTAATTTGTTCATTTGATAGTAAAAAGCATATTATCTGTTTCCTATATACTCTTCCTGACTCCTTTCTTTATATTTTTACCTTTTTCCTTGTAGCCTGGCTGTATATAGATGGTCCTATAGAAGTTGTATATAGATGGTTTCAGTAGAAGTTCAATAGAAACTATATAGATGGTTCGATAGAAACTATATAGATGGTTCAATATAAGCTTGTAACAACCAGTTAGCCTAAAGACCATTTGTAACTACTGATAGGTCTTTAGCTACTGCTGTTAATATACTATTAAGGGATAAAGGCAGCGCCTGTCACCAGCCCTAGGGTCCTGGAGTCCTGAAGGAACATCCATTCGCCAGTGGCAAAATAAAATAATAAAAGAAAATAATAAAATTACAAAAAAAAACATCCCTTAATAGCATATGTCGAGCGGTTCTTGGCAACTAGTTTTAGACTCTTTTAGTCCTAAGGGAATAGAAACGCCGAGGCTTCTCAAATGCTCGGAGTATTTTGCTGGTTTGGGAAAGGAGGAGAGATTAATAATAAGTATTAAAACATTAACAAATGTATATTAACAATAAATAAAAAACTTGACAAATAGTCTTCAGAAAAAAATGAATAAAATTCCATTTAGAGAATAATGCACTATAACTAATAGTAATAAAGATAAGCATAAAATATAATTCGGGACGAAAATGTAAAATTGGCATTTATATGTAAATCAATTAATCAATTATTATTAAACAAAATTAAGTTAAAATATTTACCCATAATTCACATCGTACACAAAAAAACTTTACACATTACTTTACAATAAAAAAACCAGGGTTTCGCCCGAGGGGCGAAAGTTCTGGACCTTAGTCCGAACCCGACTGAGCGTTTACCCAAGTGATTCTTTTCTATATAAACCAAAATTTATGTGACTGTTGATTGTATTTAACAATGTCACGTTCAATGTAGATTAATAAATTGAAGGTTTGTTTCATTGTCATAAGTGCCTTTTTAATTATTTAATTTAAACATTAAATACTTGTTTAGAATTTTTGGTAAATTCTTTAGATTTCTTCAATTAATAATAATGCCAATTATTACATTATTCCCCCGACCGAAAAAAAATTGAACTACTTGTTCAATTCTTTTTAAAACCCTTAATGTAAATAATTTACAAAAATTTTTAAAACACTCTACAATAATATGATAACCTCACGCTTGCTTCACTGCACAAGTTGTGTCTTCTTTGGTCTTCTTAATTGACTGGCCGTAACTACCCTTTGCTCTCTGGCTGTCACCTCTCATCATCCCCTGATCCTTGACCTTCCTGGAATGGTCCCTTCCCGATCTGGTTTGGTCCTTGGGCTGCTAAACCTGGTAACCCTTTTGGCTGAGGTTACGGGTTCTTTCTGCTACGGTAGTCTATCAATTTTTCAATAGACTTTGGCTTTGGACTCTCTGGTTGACTATTTGCTCGGGACTGCTTCTCTCTTTTGTTACTCTGAGACTGGTAGTGTACATGGCTGCTGTACACGGCTGCTACTGGTGGTCCCTATTGACTCATTACTGGGAATGGCCTCTTTCATTGAACCTTAGTCCATTCCATATGAATTATTTGGTCCCTTTTTTCCGCATTTGACTCCATTTTCTTCCTGCTGTGGATTTGGCTCCCACAGACTCAAAATGGACCCAACATCATGTCAAGCTCCATTGGCGGTATAACTCATGCCCTCTGAGAGCTTGGTGGTACTGGTTGGCGGATTTGGATGGAACAGTCTCTTTGTAGCCTTGGATTCTGGAGTCCTGGAATTCGGCCAATTCTCTGCCGTGGATCGTGGAATCGTGGAACTCTGGGGTCCCTTGGTACGGTCCTGGATTTTGATAACTATCACGATTTGGACTTCGTGATAGTCCTGGAACGGTGCTGAGGGTGACTCTGGCAAAGGTAGTACGGTGTTGACCTCTTCTTCTTTCTTCTTTTCCTTCTTCTTTTTTCTTTTTCTTCTTCTTGTGCAGTGGCAACGTCTTTTGATTATCCTATGACAAAAATATTATTTACATTTCAGGTTTTCCAACAAAAAAAACAAATCTTTTATACAAATTTCCTTAATTATCCCAAAAGCACATTTACAGTTACGAAAACAAATATGTTTTATAATATACCAAAATTATTTTTTTATTATTGAACTAGAAAACGTTATTTATTTTTAAATCTCTATCTCGCAATTATTTATATTTACTATGAATATTAAATTTCAAAACATTGTAACTAGAATATATTTTTTTTGAGTAGGTAGCATTTTCTAATTCTCTGAGACTTACAAATTTATGCAGTTCTTATTTTATTTCAAAATTAATCCCACTAAGATTTTATAAATTTGTATTTCTCCCCATTTTTGTTTTCGAAACGAATCAACAATCAAAGCTAGTATGTTTTATTACAGAAACAATACTTTTATTTATTTCCTGGCCATTAAAAATAAACAACATATATCTCTAAGAATAAAACATACTTTTGTTAAATGCACATAAGCGTAGATTAAATAGTTGTCTACACCTAATAAAACCCAATAAAATACCCTTTTTAAATAATTCTTATCCAATAAATCCAATAAATTACCCTTTTAAAATAATTTTTATGTCATTAATTCTATACTACTTCTTTTGAAATTTCCTATATTGTAATATTTTCTACTTCTAATCTGTTGAATTTAAAATATATGATTAATACCCTACTTTACCTATATACTTTATATATATTTTTACCACCTGTTGATATTATATTTCCTTTTCTTCTTACTCTTCTTTCGATTTCGCTTGAAATTCTGCATCTCCATACTTTGAAACGTTTCTGTTTCTATCGCAATTTTCTCATCTGGTGGCGCGTCGTGGCGCCTGGCATAGCGGCGTAGCTCTCTGGTAGAGCGGCGTTGCTTCTTGGTTGAGCGATCTGGCTTCTAAAAAATCGTTATTGCTCCCTGGTAGAGCGGCGTTCTCCTAATTACTTGTCGTTGCCCCCTGGTAGAGCGGCATTCTCCTATAAAATCGGCGTTGCTTCTTGATAGAGCGGAATGGCTCCTAAAATCTCGGCGTTGCTCCCTGATAGAGCGGTCTGAATCCAATTTTTCTCTCGTGGACATCTTGTCCTGACATCAAAGGGCGTTGTTTAGGGCTGGTCGGAAACTGCGTCGATCCATATGTGACCCCAAACTCCCTCCAATCTATTTACCTAAATTTGTCACCATCACAGTCTGGAGAAAAGGTCCTTAGAGCTTATCCCTTCACACCGTGACGTGACAACCTCTCCTCTAGTTTTGTCCTGTCGTGGACACTGCTTGGGGGTTGATCGGAATTGTACCTCGATCGGATGTCCACAAACTTTCTTCTTTTTCTTCCTTTCTTTCAACTGGTACGGACCGCATTTCTCTAAAACACAAAATTCACACATTACTACATAATCACTTAACATATCAACTTTTGCTCTGCCTCTTTTGGGCAGTCCAAACCTCTTTAAATCATCTTAAGATGTGCTTATTCGCACATCTCGCACTTGTACGCCTTTTCTTCTTTTTCGTGCATGTAGAACACGTTCTCTTTCTCCTCAAACTCTATTGCTGATGGCCTGGTAAACATCTTTAATCTAAAACACTGTATGTCTATATTATTATTTTTAATTCACAAAATTTAAACCTTAAAATCCCATATACTTCTGAAAAAAAAAATTATTTAAAAATGCCAATTTTTCATTAACGCTGTACGTCGCTGAACTAACTTTACCTATATAACTGACCTACGACAACTGATAGCAATGCACATTGAAATAAATACTTTGCGAAAATGTAATATCATATTTATAGTTCATTATAGTTCAATGTCAATTTTTTATGTAAATAGTGACAATATTTACCTTTAAATTCTTTATCATCTAAACTAGATATACTTATACATCATCAACCTATTTAAATATTTTCCCTTCGCAGTTCTTATTTAACATCATAGTTATTTTAAAATAAATTAAAATTCTCCTTTTGAATAATTTTCTCTTTATTGAAATGATGACTTTTTGTACACAAAGAAATATAATATTATAAATAAAATTGTATACTATTTTCGACTTGACCCTAATGTTTATTGTTACAATTATTTTCAATGTCAATGTTTTGTTTAAACAACTACTTAGTTAAAACATTATATTAAATTATCATCTATTTATTTATCTTTGTTTTTTATCAATTCAGGTTCGCTAATTTATTTAATAAAATGAAATTTGCATTTATCACTTGATTTCTGTATCTACTCAATTTAGTTTATTAAAAGGCACTTGTCCTCTCTAAAAAAATTACAAAATTTAAAAAAAATGTCTGTAAAAAAATGATATATCTCCTTATCCTTATCTTTAATAACAAATTTTCCCTTTTCCTTCCAACCAGTCAAATACTATCAAAAAACACCGCTTGTCACCAAATGTAACAACCAGTTAGCCTAAAGACCATTTGTAACTACTGATAGGTCTTTAGCTACTGCTGTTAATATACTATTAAGGGATAAAGGCAGCGCCTGTCACCAGCCCTAGGGTCCTGGAGTCCTGAAGGAACATCCATTCGCCAGTGGCAAAATAAAATAATAAAAGAAAATAATAAAATTACAAAAAAAAACATCCCTTAATAGCATATGTCGAGCGGTTCTTGGCAACTAGTTTTAGACTCTTTTAGTCCTAAGGGAATAGAAACGCCGAGGCTTCTCAAATGCTCGGAGTATTTTGCTGGTTTGGGAAAGGAGGAGAGATTAATAATAAGTATTAAAACATTAACAAATGTATATTAACAATAAATAAAAAACTTGACAAATAGTCTTCAGAAAAAAATGAATAAAATTCCATTTAGAGAATAATGCACTATAACTAATAGTAATAAAGATAAGCATAAAATATAATTCGGGACGAAAATGTAAAATTGGCATTTATATGTAAATCAATTAATCAATTATTATTAAACAAAATTAAGTTAAAATATTTACCCATAATTCACATCGTACACAAAAAAACTTTACACATTACTTTACAATAAAAAAACCAGGGTTTCGCCCGAGGGGCGAAAGTTCTGGACCTTAGTCCGAACCCGACTGAGCGTTTACCCAAGTGATTCTTTTCTATATAAACCAAAATTTATGTGACTGTCGATTGTATTTAACAATGTCACGTTCAATGTAGATTAATAAATTGAAGGTTTGTTTCATTGTCATAAGTGCCTTTTTAATTATTTAATTTAAACATTAAATACTTGTTTAGAATTTTTGGTAAATTCTTTAGATTTCTTCAATTAATAATAATGCCAATTATTACAAGCTGTATCTAGATGAATTTTAGAAGAACGTACCAGCTGCATGTTTAGAAATCTGGAAGAACGTACAAGCTGCCTGTTTAGAATACATCAAGAAGTTTAGTTCAACCCCCGAAAGAAGTTAACGAGATTTCGCTTTACCTTTGAAAATGTAACAAGAAGGCCTCTACAGTCACCCCTTAATGTTACCTCTGATACCACAGATAAGTTATTAATAAATCATTTAAATTTGAATAATTAAGTCTCTGTGAATTAGAATTTGTCGCTACCTTATTTAATTATAATATCATAAAGGTTAGTGATTTTCTATATTTTCATCATTAATCGCTTGTAAAGTTTAGAAAGTTTAAATATAGTGGCGTCCAACATTTTTTTCAAAGTGATACGAGTTGTTTAATAACCTGACCCACTCCCCAAAATAATAGAGCTTAAAACACTATAAAAATAGATAAAATAATAAGATCATATTACAAAGTTTAGATAATAAATATTGAAAATGTACAGATTTTTTTCAGTGTAGATGGCAGGGTTTAATCTAAAATTGATAATATGCTTATAATTTGCTATCCCCAAAATATATCCATATCAAATTTCAAGTCAATACGTTAATTAATTATAACGAAACTATTGTAAAAAAACGAAAAATAAGTTTTAAAGTCTTTGGTTTTAAATTATCCCTGTTTATCAGAAGTAGATAACATTTATCACAGTATTATTTAGCAAAATATTTGGAGGTTCTGAACCTATGATTAAAATATTTACCATTCCTTATGAAACATATTGTATAATATCGGAAAGTACCATTTATGCATTCCAACATCCTGCATAGGGATCACGACATTCGATTTGGGATACTCGATCTCCATTAATCGACTGAAATGTTTAAAATGTATTCATGACATTAGAATAAGCGTCTCGATTCGATCACAATTTCTCGACTGCTTAGAAGGTGTAAAGTAGTGCAATTTTGAGGTTAAGTTTAAGAAACAAAAACAAAAATGCTTCTATTGTTCACCAAGATTTATTAGAAAGACAACGTCGACGAGAAAATTTGGCCTTAATAAGATAAAGACGTTTGTTACGACCAACGAGGTTGAATACTATGGAGATGACATGCCAAAAAAAACGACACCCCTTCCCCCTCTCTTAGTGGTCATGTCATAGTTGTCAAAGAGCTGTCAGAACTTTGTTCAAATTTAAATATTTCGACGTTATTTCTATCTTAATAAATGTTTTTTTTTTGATTAATTTGTATAAAAATCATGACTAAGTGTGCCAAAATTAATTGTAAAAACTTTTCAGTGAAAGAGCGTAAGAAAATATCTAATTTAAGTTTTTATAAGTAAGTATAAGGAGTGTACTTAGAATTTTTTTTAGAATGCTTAACTTTTTTTTATTATAGGTTTCCAAAAGACCCACAATATCTCAAAATTTGGTCTAAATTTGTGGGAAAAGACCAATTTGAGCCTAAACCGAATAGCATGTTGTGCTCTATTCACTTCAAGGAAGAATTTTTTGATAAGAGTGAGTTTAGGTTCAGATTGAAGAAGAATGCTGTTCCGACAATAAATGAATGTTTAGTTAGTTTACACTTTATTTACAATAAAACTTAAATAACTAACTTAATAAAGAACATTGGCTTGACTAACTTTATAATAAAGACAAATAACTATATTAAAACTTAGATAACTATAATAAAACTTAAATAACTAACTTTATAATTAAACTTAAAAACCAACTATAATTAAAATGATTTTAAAAAAATTAAATACTGGTTTGATGAGATGGGACTAACAATTAATTTTAACAAAACAAAATACATAGCATTTTCGTGTAATAAGAGTACAGAACCAGCCTTCGACGAAATAGATATTTCAGAGGAAAAAGAGACCTTTATTATTGAAAAAGCAAATCATATCAGGTACCTTGGCATTGAAATTGATAGTCATCTAAAGTGGGATATTCATGTTAAGTCGGTAACTAAAAGGATTAGATCATTGATCTACAAATTTAAACAATTAAAAAGCATACTTCAGTTCCACCAATTGAAAATGGTATACTCTTCTTTAGTCGAAAGTCATTTGCAGTACGGTATATCAGGTTGGGGTGGTATTTATAAAACTCACTTAAATCAGCTTGAAATTGTTCAAAAGTTGATACTTAAAATTATTATAAACAAAAATAGAACTTATGGAAGTGAAAATACATACGAGGAATCGAATGCAATGGACATGAGACAGATCTATGCAAATAGAATCATAAATATTCAACACAAAAAAAGAAATTTATTACAAAAAATTTTACATTCTTATCCAACTCGCCACAAACAAAATAAACAAATTCAGACACATAGAGCCAATAAAAAAATTGGTCAAAGATCTTTCGAATATGTAGCTCCTCGTGTTTATTCGCAGGTTCCAGAAATATATAGAAATATAAATAGCCATTATAGTTTTAAAAAAAGTGTAAAAAAGTGGTTATTACGAACACCCCGTATTTTAATACATGATATAATAGATCCTCCATAAAAAAAAAATTTTAAAAAAATTATATTTATAAACTAAAATACTAGCCATTAAAAAAAAAAAAATTAAAAAAAAAAAAATTAAAAACGAATTATGATTAAATTATTTGAAAAACTAAAACCAACACTCAACTTAAAAAAAAAATGTTACTTACCCTCTGCTCTTTCCCTGTTCTTAGTTATATAAAACGTTTATATAATTATTTTCGAAATCTTTATAATCTCTAATTTTCTTTTCTTTCATTGTTTTCTTTTATTTTGAAGATTATAATATATAATTTTCATTTAGTAGGTAGTGTAATAATTGGCATTATTATTAATTGAAAAAATCTAAAGAATTTACCAAAAATTCTAAACAAGTATTTAATGTTTAAATTAAATAATTAAAAAGACACTTATGACAATGAAACAAACCTTCGTTTTATTAATTTACATTGAACGTGACATTGTAAAATACAATCAACAGTCACATAAATTTTGGTTTATATAGAAAGGATCACTTGGGGGAAACGCGCAGTCGGGTTCGGACTAAGGTCCAGAACTTTCGCCCCTCGGGCGAAACCCTGGTTTTTTATTGTAAAGTAATGTGTAAAGTTTTTTGTGTACGATGTGAATTATGGGTAAATATTTTAACTTAATTTTGTTTAATAATAATTGATTAATTGATTTACATATAAATGCCAATTTTACATTTTCGTCCCGAATTATATTTTATGCTTATCTTTATTACTATTAGTTATAGTGCATTATTCTCTAAATGGAATTTTATTCATTTTTTCTGAAGACTATTTGTCAAGTTTTTTATTTATTGTTAATATACATTTGTTAATGTTTTAATACTTATTATTAATCTCTCCTCCTTTCCCAAACCAGCAAAATACTCCGAGCATTTGAGAAGCCTCGGCGTTTCTATTCCCTTAGGACTAAAAGAGTCTAAAACTAGTTGCCAAGAACCGCTCGACATATGCTATTAAGGGATGTTTTTTTTGTATTTTATTATTTTTTCTTTATTTTTTTTTTGCCACTGGCGAATGGATGTTCCTTCAGGACTCCAGGACCCTTTGGCTGGTGACAGGCGCTGCCTT